>VZRF01010392.1:220816-520312 GCA_013396875.1 Vireo altiloquus | reverse complement strand
GGGCGGGGGGGTGGGGGGGGGCGGGGGGGGATGCCCCGGCCGCCCGGCCCCGCCGCCCGGGCTGTTGGCCGCGCAGTCACCATCCGAGCCCAGCTCACTCTCCGCCGGAGCCGGGGAGAGCGAGCCGCTGCCTTCCTGGTCGCTGCCGGTGCTCAGCTTGTCTTCATAGTGCTGCGAGANCCTCAGCCCGCCGGCCCGGGGTGGCTGGCAGGGGCCGGCCCTTGGCGGCGGATGGGCGCCGAGGACGGGCGGCGGTGCCCTGCAGCCCTCGGGACCGGGAGATTCCTCCGGGCTTCCACCGCCTTCTCCCCCACTGGGGCGCTCGCTCTCCTTTCGCCCCCCTTTTTGTCCGTCTCGCTCTTTACTCTCGCTGCTCCATGGGGCCGAAGGAGAGGGGCGAGGCGGCCCCCGTGGAGCCGGTGCGGGCTGAGGGGGGGCGGCTGCCGGAGCCGGTACTTCTCCGTGTCCGCCCGAGCTCGGTCCTCCTCGGGGGCGCTGCCGCTGTTCCCGTTCGGCGCTCCCGGGCGCGGGCAGAAGCTCTCGAGGGCCGTCGGGGTTACTCCGCTCTCTCCGGCTTCAGCCCCTGTCAGTGCCGGCACGCCGGGCTGGCTCCTCGCTGCGAGGCGGGCAGCAGACGGGTTATTAGGGTTATTAGTGTTATTGTCATTATCTCTCCCTTCCCCTGTGGTTCTGTGTCTCTCCACCACTTTCAGACCAGCCCATTATAACGCCGGCGAGAGGCGGAGCCAGGACAAAGATCTGAAAGGGTGGTGGGTGGAGAAGCAAGGTAGCAAAGGTGGGTATGCCCTAATAAGCCGTATCAGAGCCGTAATTAGCCAAGATGACAGCGAGAGGTCTTGTTGGAAAGTTATTTTACGAAACTTGTTTGTATTTTCTCCTGCCAGGCCCCTCCCCTTCCCGGGTATTTCGAACGAAGCCGCAGTTCGGCGCGACTCAGCAGAGCCGGCCCGCCTCCCAGGTGTAAAATGCAGAATGACTTATAGGTGGCAGAGCTGAACCTGTTACGTGCCGTGATTTATTTTAATAGCGCCGTATAAAGCAACAAGTTGTAATATGACAGCTCAACAACCTGTTGGAAAATAATACATGGCTTCGCAGTTGTGAATTCCTAATGATTTATGTAGCCTGACAAAATACTTTCAGTCCTGGTCTTTCTTTGCTTCTGTCATAAGCACACCTGGTGCAGAGGTAGAATGGGAACAGGTAGGCAATGCTTTGGAGTTTTGGTATGTGAGTTAGTCGAAGCCTTAACCTTAGTTTTACATGTGCTACTGTTTCTGTAGTAGCATTACTTGACCTCTTCTGGATGGTGTGTTTATAACCTCTGTCTTACAACTGCCACTCTCTAGTAAAATCTTTTATTGTGTAGGCTTTGCTTTTTTTTTTTTTTCTTAATTGTAACTTTAATATTTTTTAAATCACTGTGAATCTGTAAATTTCCCATAAAACTTGGGACAAAGTATTCTGTAACTTTACCTAGACACTTTTCTTTCTAGAAAAATTAGTCATCATTTTTGGGTTTGTTTTTAAGTTGTCAGGGGCTTGCCTTCCTTCAGAATTTGTTTTTTTCTCCTTCAACATTATGCTAGATTGAACAACTCAATGAAGAGAGCTAGCTGGAAGTAGCTTCTCTGAAAACTCCCTGTTCTGCTCACTCTTCAAAGTCAATTGCAAAATGCCATTTGACTTCATATGGCAGTAGCGCTGGCGTCTGCAAAACAATAACAAAAACATCAGCAGAAATCCAGTGTGGTGCTTATGTTTTATTTCTCATATGTATGCTTTGAATTTTGTATCCTGGAGTAAGAGCTGGGTTGCTCCATATTTTCCAAAAGCAGTCTTTTTAAATTGGACCTTATTTTAGAATAAATACATAATGCAGAGTCACTCTGGTTGGGACTATTCCATTGTGGTCTGGCTCTCAAGGAGTGTTGGAGAGGAAGATGAAACAAGACAGGTTTAAAAGACTAAGAGGAGAAACAAACAGCCCTACTTTCTATCTTGATCTCTCTTGAATAGAATATATGTTCCCACACACACCTGCATTTTGTTTCAAAGCTTTGCCATTTCTTCAGTCTGCATGAGTCTTACATGGTGAATACTGAAGAGTGAGAGGTTCTTCTGTCCTTCTGTTTGCATTCTTGACAACTTTAATAGAAATAACAATACACTGGATGTCTCGCTGTTCTCACAAAAGCTGCACCAGCTGAGAAAAGCAGGCAATTCAGAAAGACAAAAATAAGAGGAGGGAGACCTCTCTTGGTTCCTTGTTGTTGTTGTCTCCATGTAATGTAAACCGAAATCTTTCAAGAAAATGTTGTCTTAGCTGTAGGTGCCAATGTTTGTGTTTAAGGGTATGGGAAAAAGGTATAATTCCTTCCAAAACTCATATTTTCTATGATGATGCCAATGGCAAGGGTAGGTTTTTTCCTCTTCCTGCTTTTGTTGTAAATAGCAGTGAAGTAGCGATGATTTGCTAGCTTGCCTTTGATGTTTATTTTATTACCGTTCCACTATTTGTGTGGAAAATGTACACATTGTCTCTTATCTTTATTCAAAGAACTTAAAAAGTCATTCAAATGCTGTAGGTAAACACGTCAGATATAACAGAAGCTTTTTCACAACCATACTTCAAGACTAGGAGTGGATGGCAAAGCTGGTTTTGCAAGATTTAAGAGGGGACAGAAGCTTGTACTCAAAATAATACAAAGATAGCTATTAATGGCTGGGAGCAGGGAATCTTTCTAAGATCAGCACTGACTCTTGCTGTGGCTCAAGGCCCCTTTGCTATCTCTGAGCTGGTGCCTGTTGTAAACTGTCCCTTGAAATCTCTGGATTTCAAAACCTCTGGCTCTTTCCTGAGAAAATATATGAAGCTGCTTATGAAAGGGCCGTGCAGGGTTTAAATAGAGCCTTCCAGGCCTGAGTGAGAGCAATATCAAGCCCATTGCTAACGCTGCCCATGAAATGCAAGCAAAGTTGTAAGAAGTGGTGAAATAATCCAACTACTCCCATCTCTCACCACTGAGAGTATATGTAACCTCAAGTCTTTTCCTGCTATAGTTTTTTAAAAGGCACAGTATCGCCTTCAGGTTTATAAAGATTAACACAATCATCGGAAAAACTGATTCTGTTAAGTAAACTTCACATCAAAAGCACTTTGATGTGCTGTATTATAGCAAAGCCAAACACCCCACCCCCATCACCCCAAGAAAAACCTCCAAAAACCTCCAGTGAAGCAATGTAAAAAAAAATTTAATTCTTTGTTCTAAAATGAAATGTCTCTTCCTCTTTAGATCAGCAGAGCAGGACTTTTTTTGATGTATGATCCCCTCTTTTCCTACCCAAAACAGTACCCGGTCAAAGACAAACGGAGACACGTGAATGGTTGCTTGAAAATCACGCCATCAACTTTGCTTCCCATTTTCTTTAGTATTTTACTCAATTAATTCAGAAATAGTGTGCCAATGGGTATTTGGATATAAGGTAGTGTAGTCCTTTGCAGTTTGCCCAAGCTACTAATTACAAAAATATTCCTTACTAAATGTAGCAAAATGCTACCCTGTCTTGTGGTTGTGGGTGTATTTTTGGTTGATCCAGTTATGTTGTCTCCATGGTATTTTAAACCATGGAGACATGGGTTTTTCAGTTCAGCAAACATTGTGCAAAGGTGTGTCACGATATGTTCTTGGTTTAATTTTTCTTTTTTTTAATTATTTCTTCTAATTTCTCTTTCACCAGTTCTTTCTTGCTTAACTTTTCTGCCTTCTGATTCTCCAGACCACTAGTTATAGATTAGAGAGGGTTTCAGGTAAGGTCATATAAGAACAGCTGGTCAGTAAAGGTCTCAGTGGTGACTGGGAAAGTCCTATATTTAGTGGCAAGCAAGCTTATTTGTGCATCTGAGAGGTCCAGCAGACCAGCTGGACAAAGTGCTCCATCATCTCTTCTCCTCCTCCTCCTGTGGCAAGCTGCAGGAGTGCACTGCCTTGCCAGGAATGATCAAACTGGACGATGCAATACCCTGCGTGAGAAACAGTAGAACAGTTCAAAGAGTTTGCTCTGGATGGGCTGCTCGCAGCAGGAGATGTGCCTAGCATGCGTAAATGACTGCAGTCTGTGAAGGTTGGCTAATTGCACTATGTATATTTTTGTAGTTGAAGGAAATCCAGCTAGAGACTGAGCGGTAAGAAAGGAGGTTAGTGGAAATTCCTTTAGACCTTGAGAGGAAGAGTTTGATCACTGAAGCAGAATGCATGTCTGCGTGAATTCCCTCATTGGGAAAGATTGGCACTTTTTCACAAGGACAGCCATTCCCTGTGGGCAGAAATTTTCTCATGTCTTTGGCAGGTACTAAGAGCTGAATTTACAATGGGGAGTTCCATTTCAACTTTGTTTCATGCAGTCTTTATTTTCTTGGGAGACGTTGCTCAGAATAAAATTTTCCCATGCTGAGAGCTTAATATCACTTCCTCCCTGTGCCCACTTTGTGTTCCATAAAAAAAGTCTGCATCTAAGCAAATTTTTTTCTCCAGAGCCCTGGATTGTGACAGAATGGGCTGGGACATATTTTCTCCTGTGAAGGAAGTGACATTATTACTCTTGTTACTAATGCTTAGGACTGGAGAAAAAATTCCAGATTCTTACACCATCCTTGTCACAGAAAAATCTCACAGCTCTCCATTTTACAGGCGACAAGGAGTGGAGTCCTGCTGAAAATAATTTGCTAAGTCAGTTGTAACCCTGTCTGTAGAACTGAGCTCTCTGGAGCCCTTGTCCTGCACTGTGTCCGCTGAGGTATCCACCACGGCCTCGCTGGAAAGTGCTGTACCATTTAGCAAGGAGCTGTCAAAATGGAGATTGCTCTGTCCTGAGACTCAGATAATTTATAGCTAATTCTTTCTTTTTACTAGTGCTGTGTTAAGCCTCCAGGGCTTGAATGAGGTTCCACACTGGCATAAAATGAACCTCTCTGGAATATATTGGCAGTTTGCAGTCTGAGAAATACGTGACATAAAAGAGTGCAGGGTGAGGTTAAATCAACACAGTATTTACTACATATTTTGTGATGACTTAATTTAGAAACTGTCCCCATAGGGTTTTCTCATGGCTGGTTACCTGGTTTCATGTAACTGCACCAAGAGAGAGAAAATCCCAGTGGTGATGGACTTAGGGTCTTGTGGATCCCTTCAAGGAAATTTTTCTTACAGTAAGAAAGCAGCTGGTACTGGAAGGCAGAACATTGATAATTATTGTATTGATAATCCTGCATGTAATTGTCAGGACAGAATTGCTTGCTAAGGGACAGGCTCTACCACAATTAGAAGTTATACTGTGTTATGCTTGTTATGAAATTATGATGCAGAAGCCATTTGGTGAAATTCTGTGGCTCTCTGCCAAGCATAGTGAATGGTTTTTGCTACTGGTGCCAAACAAACTTAAAAAGAAACCATCATAACTTGTTATTGCTGGTGCCAGACCAAATATCTGTTGGCATCAAGCTTGGTATTGATGCCAGAGGCTTGCTATCACTGGCCCGTGATATGAGGAAACACCAGCTGAGCTGTTACAATAGCCTCTCACTGCCTTCAAGTCCATGCATTGATGGAGTGAAAAACTTTGTGAGAGAACTACAGCAAAATTAACCGAGGGATGAAGGGCTTTGGCTATGTGATGGAGAGTCATTGAACTTTGCTAGCCCTTGCTGGAGTACACCTAAGCCAACTCAAAACCACATATATTTTAACTGGGTAAACAGTGACTAGAGATATGAAGGATATGTTTCAATTCAACGAAATTAAGGTACTATTTATAGCACAGTGGATCAACAAATTAATCACCTTGCCAATAATATTCCAGTTGAACAGCAATAAGTATTTAACATTCTTACTTCTGGGCTGGATTTCTTTTGTTGTTTCTTTGTTTTCAAAAAGCCATTTCTGGGTGGAATCACATGATTTATATAAGCATTAGCCAAATCTATGAATGAATAATGGTGTGAAAACCTTCTTGATCTTTATTTTTTCCAAGACCGAGTGAAATGCATTTTAATGGAGCTATGTGGGAGCAGGCTGCTGACAGTCAGACTTTCCTGTGGTAGGCAGGATTTGGCAGTATTACTCCCAAATTGTACCTCTCTTGGGCGTTATCTGTCCTCCCTTTGCTGTGTTCCATTTTCCTTCTCTGCAACCCCCTGGACAGCTCCAGAACCATTATTATCTTTGAAAATCTGGTCCGTGCTGCTGCTGGTTTATTCCTGGAACAGGGAGCACAATTACACTTAGAGTACATCCCCTGCAGTACCTCAGGTGGTGGGGGATGGGGATTTATGTCCTGCAAACTGGTTCCAGAAATTTGGTATGTTTTCTCCCCTTTTCAGATGGCAGAGAAATGCAGTGAAAGCTTGGGAAGCTGGTCCTTCTGTTGCTCCAGATGTAATAAAATCATTAGTTTGCTGAGTTGCATGCACTGTGTATTTGATTTCCAGTTCCTAGGTGAGTTCTTAAAGGATTAGCTGAGTTTCAGTCTCTTTAAGGTGTGAATAAACATCCTGTTGCCTCACACCCATGAAATTTCTTCCCTACAGATGTCAAAGGGCTTTGTGCAGAGTGTTGCTATTTTGGTTCTCTTAAGTAAAGGTTCACAGATTTTAAATGTCTTGGCCAAAGTTTCATGATCTAAGATGGGAATAGGACATGGGTTTCCTAATTCCTCCAGCACTGCTCTACCTCCTAACCCGGTTGTTTCCCTGAACCTTTACATATACTTTAGTAGATTAAAAATTAACCTCTGAGTGGGGCACTTTGAAGCAAATGTAAAATGAAACCAAACACTTGTCATGGTTTTTAGTCATACCAGATTTGCAAGTAGGGTGTGTTTAAATGATGCAGGTAGATAAAGTCTTGTTAATTTAGATTAGAGTAAAAGTCAGTGCCTTATCAAAGCAAGTGACTAATTAGGAAAACTATTACCTTTTGGAAAAGAAACAGTTGAACTATCACTCAAAATTATTATAACTAATTGAACTGTACTAGTATTTAGAATAAAGGCTCATGCATCTGCTAGGAAAGGAGAAAGACAGAGAGCTTTTCCCAGGAATTGCCAGTGTTCTGGGGTTTTTTTGATAATTTTGCTTTTAGAAAGTTAACAGTACTTGTCATCACTGTATAAACATGGCAAAGGGAGGAGAGTCCCATGAGTCATAAGGGAGCCAAACATAGAGAATCTAAGTGAAAAACTGGAGCATTTATATTAAATATACTGCCTTCATTCTCTTCACCTTACCAAGCCAACAGGACAGCAAAGTGCTCCTGAATGATTTGAAATGATGAAGTGACTCTCAGGTCTGTAATAACAAACACTGGGCATTTGGGAACCTGCAAGGGTGGAAACACTAGGGCAAATTCATGGTGTGAAAAGAAAGATTACGATCAGACTGTATTTATGTTCAGACAGATACATGCAATTGTGAAGAATCATTAAATAACTGTTAACCACACCTGCACAGAGCCTCTGGCAATGCTGGCTTACACAGAATCTCGAGAACTGCCATGTGCCTGACATCATACCTTTGCAAGGAGAGAAAAGTCCTGGGTGTTAGGCCAAGACTGGTAAGTAAAACATAGTCCACAGCCTTGCGCCAGTTTAATGTCTGCAAGTGATTTTCTGGTGTGTCACACCCAGTATCTTCTGTCCTGTAAACCTGTCAGTAATTCTGATTTGTTTTCTTATGACCAGGTCTTACTAAACATCTCCAAATCTGCTTTAATGCAATGGCTCCGTCTCTCTAAGCCAGCGAGGACTGTGATGAGGGAGTAAGTATGCACGCACAGAGGGAGTCTAGCATAAACAGGATCTTAACTGCTCTGGGGCTGTAATTGCTGCTGTGACACACAGCTGCTTCTTTGGGTTTCTTTTTACGTGGATCATTTTCCCTTTTAAAAATATTGGGAGGTTTTGAGATTTTTTCATGATGGAAATGACATTTCAGAACCTTTTTATTTTTACTGTAAAAAAGAAAGAAATGGAAGTGTATGGGGGAGGGAATCAAGCAGGGTAAAGGTAGCAGAGGAAAGAGAAAAGGGAGCAAAGCTGAGATGAAGAGATGAAGATGAGGACAAAGTTGGAACTGAGAATACATTGTGGAGCAGTTCCACCTAAACTGTAGAAAATTTTCAGGATGCCCAACAATCTCCAATTTGGCTGCTTATGCTGGTGGAATTTTTTTGACTGTTCACTTCTACAGCTTTCCTCAGGCTAGGGAGTTCTCTGGCTTTTTGTTTCCCATGGTGCTTTTGGAAGCAATTGTCTTTCATCTGCAGTTTCTCTCTTGGAGTATTCTTTTCTGGTCTTTCATGGCTAGGGGTGGTTGAGGAGTGGAGGGGGTTTTATTTTGTGGTTGATTTTGGTTTTAAAAAATATAATAAAAATAAAAATTATGAAAAAATGTGAAAGTGAAGGTTGAACATCAGTGTGTAATTCCTAAAGCGGCTGGGGTGCATCAGTTTGAAAGTTCTTTCTACTTGCAATTTCTGACAAAATACTTCCTCCTTTTATTTTTTTTCCTAGTGAAAATCTCTAGCAACTGTGAAAAAAAAGAGATTATGAAAGAGAAACAGAGCATGACTGATACATAGAGGGGGTTCAAAGATTTTCAGACTTCAGTATTCATATCTGAGAAGTGTTCGCTCTGGCACCTGACACTGATGGATCAGGCAATGGAGATATTTACTCATCGCTTACAAGAGTCCTTATTCGTAGCTTGATTTATTTATGCCATGAGGGTTTGGAAGACAGTCCATTTTTATGTTCTCCATCTGACATGCAGTCATTGCCAAGACACTCAGCAAGGCCCAACACAGATTGAAGTTTTTTTAAAAGTTGTCAAAGTATCGTGGGAAAAATGGCCTCCCCCAGTGCTACTTTAAAAAAATAGTAATCTTTGTGAGTAAATCTTGGTGATTTGGACAGAGTTTATTTTGAAGGCAGGATGTGATACCTGGTACCCTCTTAGCCCTACTTTGGCCTTTAAATGTACTATCATTAAAGGTTTGCCCCATTAGGGAAATAGGTGCCGTCAGGTGCAGAGGCAAACTGAATAGGTGGGGCTTTCACTCCAGTGGGCCTGCATTCAAACCCTCAAAACTTTGGCCAGACTCATGACTGTTCCCAGTTGAGACTTTAATTAAATGGTGTTGGATATGAGAGTTAAATGTGGAAACTGTGTTCTATTATACTGGCTTGTGTTGCTGAAAGAAATAGAGCCATGCCTCTTGATTGAAGAGACGGAGTCAAGTGAATAATTCGCAACAAATAATTAGTCTAAATGTTTCTAAGTGATTCTTACAGAATCTGAGTATGGTTGAGAAAGATCTCTATTTATTAATGCCATAGGACTCCCTTTCACAAGGGGAAAGTTTATTTATATAAGATGAATGAGTTAAAGTATAGACTTGCAGGTTCTTCTTGAGTCATCAGACCCAGAAAACATGTATTTTATATTAAGGTTAGTACAATCTTCCAAACAAAAACATTTATGAGTGTGCTTTAACTGATGGGTATATGATGACTGACATTCCAGAACCTCTTCTGCACACACCTACGCTGGCATACTTTTATACATGGGAGTAATCCTAATTAATTTGGGAAAATTACTCTTGTGCATGAGTGTATTCATTAGTATTTGAAACACCACGGTATGGCAAGTCTTCTAGATACAATCTTGATCTTACACTTAAAGGTGCCCACAATGTCCCATCCGGTCTCTAGGGCTACCTTAGCTCTAGTAAAAACAGGCCAGCACCCAGTCCTTCCCCTGAGGGCTTTGGCATGGCTAAATTCTCTTCCTTACAAAGAAATGGCCTCATCTGTGCTGCCTAGAGGGAACTGTCCTTTGTCTGTGTTATCTCCAGAACAGAGGCCTCTGTGTGGCATGAGAAAGTACTGGGTTACAGGGGAGAGCCCGTGCTGGGAAGCTTGTTGCTAGTTAAATAGTGTGGACAATCACTCAATCAGCTCTTGAGTGCCTATCCTAGCTCTTTTTTAGTTTTGCGAGTTCAAAATGCAACTTAAATGAATATTGGTGTTCATTTTACACCTTGAAGCTTTGATAAAGTATTAGTGCTCTCATTTGCTCTTGACAGGAAAGAGTAGCACTGTTGTTCCCTTCAGCGGTGTATTTTTGGGGATGTATTGTCTGTGTTTCTGTCTGCTAGAGACTTTTGCTAAAGAAATTGCAGGGAAACAGTCTTTCTCAATGTGTTGTGAGTCTTTCCTTTCAGTGGTAAGACTTGATGCAGCCTAAATAATTTTTTTTTATAAACATCATTTCAGTTTGTTGTAAGGAAACTAATGGCTAGGATATTAAAGGGTTGGAAAGTTATAGCACTAAGAAGGGTGGTTTTATTTTAAACAGTGGAGAACACTGATAATTTCACAGGCAACAAGAAAATAAAGCCAAAGAACCAAAGACATAATAGTGCATTTGAACTGAAAATTTGTAACTTTAAAGATTTCTAAATACGTTGATGCTGCTCTGCAGATAGTGGGTTCTCAGTGCTGCTGCCTGAAATTTTAAATGCCTGCACATGTTGTCACGCCAGGGAATTGTTATAATCTCATCCCAAAACAGGTGACTGTAGTACCTGAAGTGATTTTCACCCTGTAGTACCTATTTCTGTTAGCTGAAAGGAAGCCTAAGTCTTCCCCAATGACCACCTAGGATGTATTACAGGGTTTTGAAAGATATTTAAGGTGAATTTCAGTCTGTATGGCTTCTCTTAGGAAACACCTAAAATGGAGGTGTTGCAGTTTTTAAAGCTTGAGATGCTCTGCTTATTTATTAAGATTATTTATGAAGAGATTATTTATGTAAGATAATTGATTGTGAAAAGAAAAGCTACTTTCATCATTAAATCAAACTTCATCCTGAGGTTAAGATAGGATGTAATGTATTGAGCTAGACAAAAACATTGAGTAAGGTGAAAGGAATTGCTCATCAAAATTTATTTGCTGCTTAAAAGCTGCACACTGTGTTCTGCCTTGAGCACTGCAGGTATTTTCTTCCTTTACCTGGCTGCCACTCACTTTTCCTCCTTTCTGATATGATTTGTGCAGAAGAACGTTTCCCATTAAGCAGTTTTGTAACATCTTTCTGCGAAGTGCTTGAACGTTAGTGCTTGCTCCAGGAAAAGGTGAGTAAAGACGTGTTTTTATGTGTCCTGATAGCTGCCTGGCTTCATCAATACTAAAAAGGATGCCTTTATTGACGCTGAGTGCTTTCCAAAAGTGTTCTATCCACCATTACTGGTGTGTTGCTTAACAGAGCCAGCTTAAGCTTGCCACACTGAGTTTTGTGTTGTTTGCGTTGCATTGGTCGGTTGCCTCTTTCTGATAACTTTCCACGCACAATTTAATTAAGCTGTGAATAATGGGACCTGTTATCAGATGGTATGGCATTATTAACTTCAGTGAAGTGTTGTGTGATGAACCAGCTAAAGATCTGGACAATAATTTATACATTCTTCGCATTTAACTGTCAGTGCATTTTGAATGAAGATAGCTACCAGCAAGTGTGATTGCAGCCCTGCTGCTGAAAGAGGTGTGTCTGTTTATGCCAGTGAAGTGCTTGGCTGTTGGTATAAATATAATGGCACGGTAATTAATGGTTATAGATACAATGAAGATCAACCTTCTTTTTTTTTTTTTTTTTTCCACCCAGAATGCTTTTATTATCCTGGAAGCATGCTTCCTGTCTTTTTGTATAAATAACCAAGAGTATGACATTTCAGAGTTAGAAAAGTGAGTGGAACAAGTCATAATGATTAATTTCTGCAAATATTTTTTTTTAATGTATTAATTGCCCATGTGCTGTGAACAGTATTCTCAGGTGCCCTTCTATACAAATTATTCATGACTAAAAAACAACAGCAACTAAAAGAACCCCTTCATAACATCTGTAATGTGCATACTTGCTATTTGTATAAGCAAAATTGTGTGGTTTCTTTTCTCTAATTAGATAACTTGTGGAAGAAATTAATCTAACGCATATGCGAATAACAGGGAAAATTAGAAATACGCCAACAATAACTAGTTTTAAAGTTGTTTTTCTTCTGTATCTGAAAATTTAAATAAGTCTAGTCTGATTTCTTAGTAAAGCAAATAAAATGTACATGTCAATAGCAATCAAACTGCTCACAAGTGTTTTCAGATGGAAGTTGGTTTTCAACAGTAAATGGTAATGCAAAGTTTTCTTGCTCTTTTCAGCTCGTACTTCTGGCTTAAAGGTGTATGCAGTGTGACACAACATGTTGTGACTCCTCAGCAAAATGTTGCAATTCATATTGGTTAAAGTATGTAGTGTTTCAGAGCAGTGCATAATTTGTGATTGCAACAATCTCAAATAGAATACAAGCAATGGGAGCACATAAAATGTGTTCAGTGTTTCCATCTCATTCATAATTTTGACTCAGCAGTTCCAGCTGATTATTAGTAGTTTCTCCAACCAGCCTGGATTGGCTAAGGGAATTCAATTTAACGTACTGAAGTGTTTTCATTAAACTTGCCCTATGCAAAAGTGGCTTTCTAAATTGGATTCACTGCACTAATCTTGGTGCCTTTGCTATTGTGTATTGCATCAAGCAACAAAATAAGCAAGAAACAAAATGGTAAAAAATATTATTTAAACTGGAAGTGAGGCAGAATTCATTAAAAGGAGCATATGGACCATGGTTATTATTGGATTTGCTAATGCTCATAAGTTCTTCCAGTGAAATTTAATGTATGCAAATCATTATTTATGAGCAGTTATTATCAACAATACTAATAACTTCTATAGTACTAATAATAGCTATCTGGACTAATTAACTGTTTTAAATCGAATTTTGTAATATTTGCAAGTTTTTTTACTTTTATGGGAACTAAATAAAATCAGCCCCATTGCTCAACACAAAACTCCATTTCACACAGGATGATTCTGGTTTTGGAGACATGATTTGAAGAAGAATAAAGTGGTAGTTAAGAAAGTTCTTGCTCATGCCAACAAAATAGATAGAGGAATAAGTTCAACATAAATTCATTGAGCATATTTTCTGTGTTAGCATGAAACCAATACATTCTGGTGAAGTGCAGAAGGCTCACTTGGGAGTTTGATATTGGAAACACTGTGTTTAGATGGTTTCAAATGGTTTGGGGGGGAATGCTGTTCTTGTATTGGTTATTTTCTGTTTTTCTGGTTAGAAAGAAAATGTTTTATGATCCATAGGCAGTTGTTTGTTTGGGGTTTGTTATTCTTCTTTCCTGTTTTTGAGGGGATTAAAAAAAAAGAAGAAAAGTCATGACATAGCTATAAACAAAAAGTAGAAGGCAAGTTGATGGGAGCACAGAAAAGCAGATCTCCTAGCTTTTGCAATGACCTCTTCGAAATGGTTTAAGGATGGCAATATTGTGCGTTAGTCTGCGGATTCCATGGGACCTTGTTCCATTTGGACAGTGAGGTACCACACATAGGAACCCTATCTAAGGCATAAAAATATGTGTGAATGACAGCAATGCAGATAATATTGCTTCTTATAAATAATAATTAATGCTAATTAGTGTTGACTCTATATGCTGTGGCTTGGATGAAACTCTAGCAGGAATTGGCAGACATGCTGACATGAAATCTCCACCCACAAAGATCTGCTGAAAGAGCAGTATCTGGTATAAGGGGATCTGCCCTTTTAAGTGCAAAGAATACAAAGGTTTTCTAATTGTTTTTCCCTTTTGCAGAGAAAACCAGCTTGTAGCTTTAGAGTCGGGCTACATGCACGTGTCTCCAGGAAAACTACAGACGTGGAGCGAATGCAAGGTCAGATCGTGTTTGTTATGTAAGCTTATAAGCAGTGTTGTATGTTCACTGGAAATAGCGCACGTAAATGCAGTGCTCTCCAACAGTACTGGCCCCTTCCCATGGGAAGGTGTAGATGCCGACGCATTTGTTGAGGACAGGCGATGGCCTTTCCCGAATTGAGTGGGAGGCTGTCGGGCCCTGCTGCTGTGTGGCTGCTCCGCGAGGTGCAGGAAGGCAGGCTACACAAACTGGTGCCGATAGGGAGCCTGACGCCTCCTCACTCGCCTTTGGTAAATCGCTATCTCCATGTGTGTCCGCACATATGCATGCTGTTTTCCCTCTGCCACTTCCCTCCCACTCGGAGCTGCCTTCCTCCCCGCGCTGCCCTTGAGTCAAGAGGTCAGTGCTACCACTTCTTTTTTCACTGGTCACACTTTTCCTCCTGTATTTTAACCTCTGTATAGGACCCTCTATTACTTTCCTTCTTTCTAGTGGAGGGGCAGCAAGAGCCATTTGGCTGATTTAATGTTTTTTTGGGAAGGAAAGGATAAGACTTAAAAAGCAGGATGCCTTCAGGCAAAATGTGATTTTCAATCAGAATTTTTTTTCTTAAGAGAGTGGATTTTTCTTACAAGGGAGAGAATTTGCCCCAACAGAGCAGTTTGACCTGCATTCCTCTGAGACGCTGGAGTCTGTATGGTGTCGATGTCGGGGAGGATCAGGGACTGAATGACCAGTTGCCATCATAAAATAGTCCAGCTTCCCAGAGGGAAAGGTAAAGAAAGGGATTGCTTATGGTGTGCAAACAAGAAGGAAAAGGAGAGGTGGGAAGTGCCTGCTTGTTCCTGTCTTGGTGGGGAGCGTTGCAGGGTCGCTGGTGACTGTGTGACCACCTGGGAGCTGTAGACTAGGCCATTTGGAACAGCAGCTCTGTGTCTGCAGCAGCTGCCTCTCAGGGGGTAAATGCTATTGAAGAACTGGGTCTGTGGAGCTGTATTAACTGGCATTTCAAAGGTGAGATATTCTGTTTTCTTGTTTGTTTATTTGCTTCCCACTGGGGGATTAGTTATGTGTTGAGATGACTTGACTTTATACACACCTCCTTAGCAAATATGTTGATTCAACGTTTAGAGGATCATGTTTCTTTGTGGTGCAGAGTTATTTAATACAATATTTGTGGTAGGCTGATGACACTTGTGATGATCAAAAAGAAAAAGTTGTGTATTTTTTAAAGAATATGTTAAACCAGTTCTGTCAAAATAGAGATAATAAATACCAGTAATTGTTTAGTCAGTTGAAAAGGAATGATTCCCCCCATTTTTTGAAACATGGTAGGTAATGTTTTGGCTGAATGTTTATGAAGAATTTATACTTACCTCTACATTTCTGAAGCTAAGCACAGAGTACTATTCTTGTTTTGTATCATTCTGGAATCTGAAAAACTCGACTATTTCCCTGGTCATGACAAAGAATGTCTGCATAAAATAGACTAAATTTAAATGTTCAGATTTCATCTGCTAAACTACTCTGCTAGGAGTGAAATGCTAGGATAGCAAAGGTAGACTACACCTTCCTTCTTAAGCTGAGGAAGCTGGTAGGAAAGTGGGCAGGGACCAGGGAGATGGCACAGGTTCTGCCAGTTTGGTGGAAGCCTATTGGTGGAAATCCTAACAGACCAGCTTGGGACTGATCTTTCTTAACATTTTCCTTAATGCCTGGGGTGTAGAAGGTTGGAACTGACTGATGAAATTCTCTGCTGACACAAAACAAGGAGGCATTGTCAAGGCAGAGATAATGTCCAGTTCTTCTCATACAGGGAGTGTGAGGGCAGGAACAATGAAAACTGACTAAATGTTTAATAGCTTCTGCCTTTAGTGGAAATGGTTGTTCCCTAGAAGACAATGCAGCACGAGGTGGGAAAGAAAGTGGCAAAGAAAGATTTGCATATGTTAATTGACCACAGAATAACTGAGAGCTTCTCCTGCAATCTGGAAAGAGCCAAATGGAAACAGAGTGGTCATTAATGGATTAGGTTTGCAATTAGGAGGTTACTAAAAATGAGATTATGTTATAAGGTTATAGCTGGAGTAGGAAGAGCAGCAAACTTAACTGGACCTTCATGAACTGATGAAGAGGGATCTTGATTCGGAAGATAACAGTGTCAGTATAATGGGATAGTATAATGACACAAGGCTAACACAGGCCTTATTTTCAATCAAAAAGGCATCTGTGCTTTATTTAGCTGTATAGTGCATATAAAAGGGAAATTACTGTAGACATTGCTGATTAAAAGTTTGAAGTGTAATAAATTTTAATATTGAATGATGATGATGTACCATTTTATTCATCTTAGTTTTCATTAATTTCTCCATATATGATATATTTTAGACTTTATGGAACTCATTATTTCTAATTGGTCTTGTGTCAACAAGCAGCGAAGATCAGGCTGTCTGCCTTTACTGACAGTTGGCTTAATTTAGTAGTAGTACTTAGCAGTTATGTAGTGCTTTAAAATTTCAAATATTAGCTAATTAGTCATCACACCAATTGCTTTGAATATTATCAGCCTTCTATAAAGATGAGTAAATAGCTGTTATCCATATTTCTGAGATGAAGAAATTCAGACACAGATGGGCTGGTTATGTCCCTGTGTGTATTTATATATAGGTATTTCAAAGGCACATATAGTTTCAAGGTCCAACAAGTCTATCTACCTGTTAAACCTGATTTGATGTCCAATAGAGTCAATGGAAATCATTCTAGCAGCTTCCAAGAGTCCCCTTGCTGCCTAATTGAATTACCCTTCAAAAGCCAGCTTCCAAATGTTACCCAGCTAGTATGATACACTTTGAGGTGGGTTGTGATGAAAATCACATCTGCCCTGGCAGTCAGAACCCTTGGTGTGACTGTAGGGGACAAACAAGCACCAAAAATGATGAGGTTTGCTCAGCACCCAGTGAGTGAGTCCTGGAGGTGAGACTCCCTGATGAGCCCTTTTGATTTATCACCTGTTGATTTTTGGAAGAAGTAGCCGGGTATTTTGACAGTCCCAACATATGTGTCTCTTCTCTATGTTTCTCATCACTTCCAGATGACTTAAAAAACCTATCCCTACACTTCAGTGCTATGTGGGAGTCAAAACTTAGATAGATATGTCTGTTGACCTTTCCCTGAAAACTCTAAAACTCGGCAATATTTTTTTTATATTGCTTTTCAAAACCTGAAGTTCTGTGGAGAAGAAAAAGTGAAAAGGGAAAAACATCTTAACCTCAAGTGTAATGCTGGAAGATCATAGAAATCCTTAATGAGGTGGCCAGCAGCTCTGTGGTGTCACCTAAATGTGACATACCTAGTCAAAGTTTGACCAGTTAAGTGCAGTCTTATGGTTTAGTTGTGTTTCTTGAAAGATGGAAATAACCCTTCACAAATTCAGGATTGTATTGTCACACGTATTCATTCAGAGTTCTCATTCCTTGAGCAGTTACTTTGCTTTACATAATAATTATTTGTTTGTTTCTGCAAATGTTCCTGCCCTTAAACTTGTTAGGATTTGTGGCAGCATAAAACAAGAGTAAAACCACATGGAAAATGCGCTTTTATCAAAATTTATTATTGAATTCCTTTTGATGTTAATATTTACTTGATCCTAGTAGTCAGTAGTGCAGGGTAGCCCAAGCTTTGAAAGATGAGCTCAGAGTGGGAAAGCAGCAAAGACAGCATATTCTTCCCTGTCCTGCCACATGCTTCTTTTGCCTTCCTTCGGAGCCAGGAATGTCTCGGTACATGGGAAATCCACAGCAACAAGAACATACAGAACAATCCTCTCTCTGGGTGCCTGCCCTATGCTGCACCCCCAAACAAAGCTTTTCATGTTTGTTAACTTGCTACTCAGCAGCAATCGGGAAATGACAGATGCTGTAAGGAAGACCCCTCCTTAAACTTATTTCTGTAAAGAAAACACGACGAGAAGGAGTCGCGTTCCTCCACGTGCCTCAAGGTGTCAGATATTATTGGGGCACTGCAGTCAAACCGGTGTGTTTACAGCAGATCAAAGAGGTGAAATGAGGCAGAGATGAAGGCTGCTGAACCAAACCCCCACCTGCTGCTGGCGTGTTGACTGCACGTGTTGTCAGGCTTTACACTCCGCAGTGTGGGGTTGATGCTAATGCAGCAACATGGCAGCTGTTGTGCTCAGTTTCTGTTTTCGGGTAACCTGCAGCATTGTGAGGGGTTGTTCCTGTCTCACCTTGTCAATCTTAGACTAGAATAATAGACTACAGTAGAATCATAGAATGGCTTGGGTTGGAAGGGACCTTAAAGACCATCTAGTTTCAACCCTGCTGCCGTGGGCAGGGACACCTTTCACTAAAACAGGTAGCTCAAAGCTCCAACCAAGCAGGCCTTGAATACTTCCAGGGATGGGGCATCCACAGCTTCACTGAACCTGTTCCAGTGCTTCATTCCCCTTTTAGTAAAGAGTTTTTCCCTAGTATCTAATCCAAACCTGCTCTCTTTCAGTTTGAAACCATTCCCTCTTGTCCTGTCACTACATGCTCTTGTAGAAAGTCCCTCTCCATCTGTCTTGTAGCTCCCTTCAGATACTGGAAGGCTGCAATTAGGTCACCCCAAAGCCTTCTCTAGGCTGAAAAATCTAAATTCTCTTAGGCTTTACTCATAGGAGATACCCCTGTGGTCATCTTTGTGGCTCTCCTCTGGCTTCGCTCCGACAGGTCCATGTCCTTCCTGTGCTGGGGCCCCAGAGCTGGATGCAGCCCTGCCGGTGGGGTCTCACCAGGGCAGAGCAGAGGGGCAGAATCCCCTCCCTCACCCTGCTGCCCACACTGCTTTGGATGCAGCCCAGGGCACCATTGGCTTTCTGAGCTGTGAACACACATTTCTGGGTCTTGTCCTGCCTCTCATCCACCAGCACCCCCCGGTCTTTCTTCCCAGGGCTGCTCTCCATCTGTTCATCCCCCAGCTTGTGTCACTAACAGGGTTGCCCCAACCCAGGTGCAGCACCTTGCACCTGATCTTGTTAAACCATAAGGTTCCCAAGGGCCTGCTTCTTGAGCTTATCCAAGTCTCTCTGGGTTGGCATCCTGTCCTTCAGGTGTGTCAACCACACCACCAAGCTTGGTGTCATCTGCAAACTTGCTGAGGGTGCACTTGATCCCATTGACTATGTCATTAATGAAGATATTAAACATTAATGGTCCCAATGTGGACCCCTAAGGGACACCACTTGTCACTGATGTCCTTTGGGACTCTGGGCCATTGACCAAAACCCTCTGTATGTGACTGGGCAACTAATTCCTTATCCACCTAGCGTCTACCTGTTGAATCCATCTCTCTCCAATTTCTCCCTGAAAAGAAATCTGAAAGGGACACGGGGTCTGTATTGCCACTGGCACCAGCTTCCAGCATGGGAGCAGAGGAGGGCCTGGATCTCCTCACCAGGATGGCTGCTTGCTCTCCAGACTATCTGCTTTCCCTGTTTTCCTTTACTTCTGGCTATGATGTTCCTGTTTCTTGGTGTTCCAGAGGGGACCATGCAGTGGAAATTCAGGGTGGAAGATGTTGTACTTTACGTCTGATAGAAGAGTGGCAGCTATGGTCTGGCTATAGTGGCAGTTTTATTGGCTGCTTTGCCACTTCAGTCTTTGTTTTCAGCCCTGGAGGGGAGATACCCCTTCATCCTTTTAGGCCCACTCAATTACCAAATTTCCCCAGATACCTTTATATTCTTTCCTTATAGCTTATATCTGTTTAAGTATTTTTGTCTGATTGGGTTGGGAATAAGTTAGATCAAGGTTTCATTTTCTCCGTCCTCCATTCTTCCTTTTTTTAGCCTTGTGGGATTTCTTCCTCCTCCTTATGTGTTTTCTCCATTAGCAATATCGTTGCATTTTGCTGAAAGGGTGTTTAGGAAGTCGCTCTCGCTCCTGTCACACAGATACAATGTGTGTTTCAAACACCAGCACAGTTCCCCTCTCCCCTCATGTTCCTGTCTCTGTGATAAAAAGATTTGTTCAGGCAGAGCATCAGAACTGTAGTGGTGAAACAATTTTTAGTCTGACAAGTGTGATGGTGTACAGATGATCTAAGGAAAAGCAGGGATTCGGAACAAGGCTAAGGCACAAGAATCTGTTTCTTAAACCTGACTTCCTGCTTCTCCCACTCTTTGAGCTGAGCACAGAGCTTAACTCTGTACCCCACCTTTCCAATGTCCTGAGGATAATGGTAAGGATTCATGTTTCACATGGCTTAGAATGAAAGTGCAATATAAATGGCTCCTTTTCCAAATGAAAAGGAGGTCCCAATCATCTGATCCTTCTATGGCCAATTTTAGATCCTTCTATGGCAAAATTTATGTGATTAAAAACCATTGAAATTAGGTTTATTTCTACTATGAAGTCAAAGTCAGATCATGGATTGTAGGGGGATGCATGAAAAGTCAGGCGCAATTCTTGCCCTGGAATACTGTGAAGTTAACAATATTGGTTTTTGAAAAAATTGGCTATTATTCCAAATTGTGCAAAGACTGTTAATGGATAATAATTTCTAGGTTTCTTTGGAATGAAGCTTGCTAAGGGCAGTCTCAGGCTGTCTTCTGTAGTCAAGCAAATTTTTATTAAGAAAATGAATAGGAGTTTATTGAAATTATTAGATTGGAGTCATTAGTTCTTTCTTTTCTGGTGGTCCTTCAGTTCCTCTCCCCACAGTGCCCGAAGCCATACTAAAGTTTCATGAATCTACATATGCAGAGAGAAAAATGAGATTATTGTGCTGAAGATCACTGTCTCCATTGAGCACAAAGAAATCTTACACACATACACATACTCTGAGATGAATATGCATTAAGAAAGAAGAGATGATGGCTTTCTGTAAATTAGTGCAGCTTAATTGAAGTCAATCAAACTGCTAATTTGATTTAGTCAAACAGTACTAATTTACACCAGCAGCTGAGATTTTGGCCTGTACTGGTTTAATTTCATACTAATCTGTTTATAGCTTTCAAATATTTGGAGCCAGTTGATTGCTAAACTGTTTATTGGGTGTGGTTCCAGGATTACAACAGTAATTATTTTACTGAAGCCCTTTATTTTCAAAAATGCATGTTTCAGATTTACATAATAGGACTAGACAATGACTAAGGGGCAAATTATACCAAGATTATTGCATGCACTTACGCATGTGTTATGTTTTTATGACTCAGAATGGAGCTTGTTTGTGTTCCACCTTTGGACAGAGGTCTCTTGGGGGGATGGGGGGGAAACAACATTGTAGAGCACAGAATTACAAAAGAGTCTCAGCCTGTGGAATTCTGTGCCAAGACACGATGCTAGACGATAAAATATTACTTAAGTGCGAAGGTGGGGGACCTGGTTATGAAATGCCAAACGGTTTTCCACGGCTCTGCTCCCTCCGTGGTGTTTATTGCATCCTTAGAGCTGAGTTCTTCAGTGCTAATCCTCACTGCAAAACTCTTCTCTTTGCTATCTGATATCAAGTACTGGCACTGGGGCATTCAGAATGGTATTTCGAGTGGCGTTTGCCTGGAATCACCCACTACGAGCGCCTTTCCCCATGCCAGAGGATGGCCTTGGAAAGGATAGTGGCATGGTGCTTTAAAGAAGCTCTGAAATGTTGTTTTTCCTTGTTTTCCTTTGGTTTGCTCCACAGAATAGTTTGCATCCATTTGATACTGAGGAAAGCTGCCAGCAATCTTGTCTGAAGAATCACCGCAGCAAGAAGAGTTTCAGTTCAGCACAGTTCCCAGTGCCTGCGTTGGGATTGATGGATCCCAGTGCTCCGCCCTGTGTGGTCCTCCACTTCCCTGTGGAGCCTTGTCAGTCAGTGAGCCAGTGGTTGTTACCCGGTTTGATGGGCGCTGATGGTGGGAGGACACTTCAATGTAGGTTTGATACTTGAATGAACCTGTTCAGCCTGGTTGTTGGTAGAATCTGCAGTCTGAAGGTGAAAGGCTTTAGACTCTTATCTTTTGAGCTGTGCAGCTTCTCTCCTGGCTTCTTGGTGTTTACAATAATTACCTTAATGAAACAGACCATCGTCTGCTTGCTGTCATCAAGTGTTCAAAATGTTTGTCGGAGAGTTCAGGACTCCAAGATTTGCTTTCTTGTAGCCAGAAAAAAAATCAATGAAAACATCGCTCTAATAATCCCCATCCCTGACCTCTTTAATGCATCCTCAAAACTAAATGCATATAAATAATTACCTGGGTTTTGTAAACAGAGCTAAGTAGAAAGATACAACCCACTTTGGGTTCACCAACTCTGACAGCACTTCTTAAAAAAAGAAGTGTCTGTGAAACAACTTACTGTAACTCTTACAAGTTTGCAAAATGACCTCAATCTTCACAAATGCTTGTTAAAGGATTTTCTAAAAAGAGCAGCAACACCTGGAGACTCATTTATCACGGTCTCTGCCTACTGGCGATCCCACCTACACGCTGAAGAACGACTGCTAACATAATATTTATGCAATAAACCAGCTGAAATGTGTAAAAAGAAAAGTCTTCTGTAGGGATGGTAGAGATTAAAGAGGTATTTGAAGTCATTGGTTATTTTTTGCTGCTTGATAAACAGGGAGGATTCTTTTGGTTTCATGGCACAGTTCTCTTGAAAAGAAAAAACTTCTTGGTATTCATTCTGACATAGGAAAGCCACCTAAGACCAAGAAGATTTTTCTATTATGAAAAATGTTCTTTTTTTCCCTCCTCTGCATGATTATAAACTATATTTTCATCTTCTATAACTCAGCTATGGAGCGGGGTCACTGAAAATTTCTTGAAGCCATTTCCTGTTTCTCAAGCCTCTTCAATAATATCCAAAGGTATTCAGCATGCAAATACCAGCCTCATACATTTTAGTGATCTTAAACTTCTCTGACACAAAAAGGATGTGAAGACTCCACCTAAGACTCATGTGTTTGAATTGTCCAGTGGCAGAGGTGCAAGGCTTATAGAGGAATCAAAGCCACAGACAGAACTGAAACCCTGGAGGTGCATTTAGTAAGCACAGTCTCAGCCTGAAACCTACAGAGCTGAGTGAAATGATCTTGTGTTAACTTCAGTCAGTCCAGTGGCTTTCGTTATGAGTGGCAATTGGGTTTGTAGAATACTTCTTTCCACTTGCAAGCATAAGGCCTCTCTCCCTAGGCTTCTCTCTCTCCTCTTCAGTGGTGCTGTGCATTGAAATTCAGGAATGTTCATGGAACCCAAGTTTTATCTTAAATCACTGGGTCATCAGCCAGTGTAGTTCTTAAACAATGAGCCTGTTAGTACAAATATACAGTAACTATGTTGGTCAGTTGGTAGAAATGAAGGGGGGGACTATTGCCTAAGATCACATTGGTCAGTCTAAACTATGTTGGTCAGTCTAGAAAAAAAGGACTTTCTCTTCAGATCTAGGAAGCTGGCCACCACAGGACTATCACTTTAAAGTCAGGTATGATAACTCTGTTGGGTCATTCATTCATGCCCAGTGCAAGTACATGGATTGTACAAAGGAGGAGCAATTTTTATGCAAATGGTTGGCAAAAAATGGTTCTGTCAGAGCAGAGGGAAAAGCCACCAAAGATGAGCTGAGGGGCAGAGTCCTCATGGCCTCATGAAAGAGTTTGTGACTGAGCACAGAGCAGCTATGCAAGCATATTGTAGTCAGCAAGATCACTTACTGAATGGCATGACATGACCCTTCCTCTGTATGTATCTTCTCCTTGCCCACCACCTATGTTCAAAACAGAAAGACCCCAATAAAACTAAAACAAAGCACAATAACAAAAGCAAACAAAGAAACCTGCCAGGACACACAGAAGTGACATGTTAGAGCTCTGCATCGAGGTTATGACCAGCCCTTTGGTTGTGTCATTTTAGTGCTGTTTGTTGTGAAGAACACCACCAAGTCATCAGCTGATGTAAGTAAGTGTCTGGGAAATACTTCTTCAGAATAAAACCTTGCAGCTTGTAGTGTATCACATGTGTGAACATGAGTTGGGAATGCTGTTTGAAAAGGAAAAATAAAAATAACTGGCAACCTGGGACATACAAACAGGAATATAGCTGACAAGACACATGAAGTAATCCTGCTTCACTCAATGCTGATAAGGCATCAGCTGGAGCACTGGAGCTGATTTTGGGCTGTGCCTTCCTAATAGGATGTGAGCTCATTGGAGAGAATCCAAAGCGAACAAGGGAATGATCAAAAATCTGCAAAACCTAGTAGTAAGAAGAGGTTGAATGAATTGGGGGTTTCAGCCCAAAGAATGGAGGATTTCAAAGGGAGATTGAGTTTAATGAGGGTCCTCAAATACATAAAAAGCCCTGGCAAAGAGGGGACTAACTGGAATATAATTTTATGTAGTATAATCCTACACTGTTATTGCTCATGTCAGGCTCTAATTGCATTTTTCTTAAATAGTAGAGTAGATATTTAGAAATACTTTGTAGCAATTAGGATAGTTTGATTGCCTGGAGTAGTAATAGAGTTTCTGTAGTGGAAGGAAATAGTTTAGAAAAGGTGAGTAAATATCTTTGAAGAAGGATGTAGGAGCAGGTACTTTTACCTTGGAGCACCAGAATGTAGAAGTTTATTAGATTGATTTTAGTGCTGCTTTTGCTATTATTTTATGGGAAAGCAAAACAAGAGAAGATAACAAGACTGCCGAAAGGCTTATGGTGATTTGTGCAAATTTTAAGATGCATTTCTAACACAGTGCCACGTTTATAGACAGCTTCATCATCATGTTACATGATGGCAAGCCACACAGACCTATCTTTCTGATGCACCCAGCTTTCTTTAAGGGCTGGTAAAGTAGGAGTATCGCAGGGTGGTGCCTGGCACAGCACAGAAGATGTGGTTTTGGTTAGTCTCAGTATGTTGTAGCTCAGCCAGTTTTGTCTAGATCATCTCCATGTGCTGTAACTCAAGGGATTTTCTTTTTCCTTGTAAGAAAATAGATAAGGATTTGATTGAAACTGGTGGAGGAGAGATTGACTAGATACTGGTCATATGTTGTGCATAAAATGCTACTTGCAAGTGCTACTAGGAACTTGTGCTAAATGCATAGAACCATCAATTTGACGCTCAGTATCAGCAGATAAGGGAAAGGCAGAACCCGAAACTAAGCAGCCTTAGAAATGCACCTTTACTTCTTTTTTGTTGCAAGATTAGGAATAAGGAGGAGAGGAAGAAAAAGGTGATAAAAGTGAGGTTTTGATTAAAACAGAAAGAATTGGAAATTTACTGGAAAAAAAAGGTTTAATAGAAATCTATTTGAGTTTTCATTTTCAGATAATAGCAACAAATTGACTGAACATGGAAAATGTTATACCGTAATCCTCAGGAACTGTGGGGGCAGGTGCTTTAATATACTCTAGTATCCATTGGAGTTCAAGCTTCTGGACAAATGTTTCTGCCCTATGATGAACTACTGTGTGCCACCAGAAGGTGAGACCATCGGGTGTTACCAGAGAGGGAGCCTGGCCAGCCAGTCTGGTTGATAAAGGTGAATGCATACAAGTACCAGGAAGTATAACCATAAAGCTCTTTGTCAATAAGTCAAAATCTTTAGTATTCAGACATAAGCTGTGAGGTTTTTTGAAAGTTATTTCTCATAATGAAAACGATTCTCGCGTCATCTCTAATGGATAAGAAAAAGTGATGATAATGTGGCTGGTTTGTAGGACAAAAGGCTTCTCCTGCATGTCTGACCACCTGTTTTTTCTCTGGGAGACAGTAAAATGTGCACAGTGCTGCACAGTGCTTGTCAACTGTTCTGTTTCTCTTGAAAAGCCTACAGGGGTGAGAGGGAGCTGTTAATTTTTTTCACATTTCTAAATCATTCTGTATCATGCACTACTGATAGTGGAAATAACTCCATATCACCTTTGGACCTGTGCTTTGCTGTGCTAAAGAGATGCATTTGCCTGGCCTGACAGAAAATGCCAGATGGGTCACACCCACTACATGGGATGCTGTGGAGGGTTAACCCTGGCCAGCCGCCCAATACTCACCCTGCCTCTTGCTCGTTCCTCTCTTTTGTGTGATAGGAAGAAAAAAGAAAGAAGGTGGAGAGACTTGTAGATTGAGATAATGATAGCTTAACACGGAAAGCAAAAGGTGACTGTGCAATCAAAGGAGAAAGAGGAATTCATCCATTACTTCCCAAAGACTTTCTTCCTGGGAAGCAGGACCTCAGCGTGAGTAATAGTCGCTTGAAAAGGTAAATGCTGTGATAGCCAATGACCCCCTTCCTCCTCCTTTTCCCATAGCTTTTACATGCTGACCACGGGAGCATGGGAATATCCCTTTGTTCATTTGGTGTCCTGTCTACATCCCCTCCCAACCTTCTGCCCACTCGCAGCCTCCTTGCTTTGTGGGGAAGAGAGTGAAGCTTTGATGCTGTAGGCACAGCCAACACACTGCTGCAGATACAAAAGTATGGCACCACACAACTAGCTGTGGAGGAAGTTAACTCCATCCCGGGCAGAACCAGAATGGATCCTAAGAAGGATACTGGTCCTGTGGCTACGTGCGTCCTTGCAGTTTTTGCATCAATGTTTCAGCTGTTCGGTATCATACTTACATCTTCTAGGTTTTTTTTTTTTTCTTTTCTCTATGAGGTGTGGGTGGAGAGGCCTTGAATGCGTGCTAAAGATCTATTCATTATGAGTTGTGTATACAAAATGCATTTGCAGGAAGCTCCAAATGTGATGAAATGGCAGAGACAAAAGAAAACCTGCTGCAGAACTTGTCCTTTAAATAAACAATTGGGAAATGCCAGATATTGAAACACTCTTAGTTTCTTCAGAGATTAGAATAACTTTTTAAAATTAAGATATTTGTTTTGGTGTTTTTTTTTTTAATAATGAAACAGTTTGTCTTGCAATTCTCTTCATGCAGAAGGAGAAGGGAGCTTAGTTTTAACCTCAGTTTCTGTAGCAACACTGCTAGCTTTTCAAATTGCTTGAGCTCTGAACATGATGAAATACTATTATCCAAAGGAAATCAAAAGCATTCCATGAAAGGTGATGTGTATATGTTTCCAATCCTATGGCAGAATGGAGTTGAACTCAGCATTAAACACCAGCAATATTATAATGTTATCCTCTATAATTACGTGGTTATGGTGCTAAATGAAAGGATTTACTGTTTTGTTACTGTTTTAGCCTCTCTAAAAACACTTCACTGAGAGGCTGAGATGAACCAATTTATCGTATTGTATCAAAAATCAGCAGAAACAGTGATGTTTTCCCCAAAAGACAGGGTTTGGTAAAACATCAGAGCATTTCAAATGTGGTTTTTCTCTCATTTTTAACCCTAACCTTTCTGTGAAGGTATAGCATGTATTGTAGATTTTGTCTAGAGTTTTTGAAAATCAATTACTAAAGAAGAAATTTTTCAATAAAATCTGAGACTTACACATAAGGGGGGAAGTATAGGTTAGTGCATACTTAAGGAGCTAATGTAGGACTTCAGAGTCTCTGCTCTGCCACAGGCTTCACCCATGAGCTTTGTCCGGGAATTTGATTGTCCTGTGCCTCCATGCTCAATCTGTAGATGGGATAAGAGCTTTGTTTCCTCACAATTGTCACTACCTGAGTGTTTAATGGGGTGATGACTAGCAAATCTCACTTGTTCCCCTGAAACTACCACATTGCGCATAGATACGTAAACAGTGGAAATATTTAAAGACACTACTCACATATGTGACAAAATGGGATCCTTCTTTTAGAGCAATTTAGGTTTGATAATACATCTTTTTCTTTTCATTGCATGATTTGTAATTTGCAGCAACAACAATGGGTATTCTCAGGCCATTATTTCTGATGGAAGTATAAATGGGGATATAATTTTAATCTCATAATGAAATGATGACAGATAGACATAAACATATAGTAACACATTCAAAGTTCCCACAGAATTGTAAGTCAAGTGTCATCTAGAAGAGGCCAGGAGACTGAGCTACCATGTTATTACAGGCAGACCTGGTAATGACACAGATAATTAAGACTGACTAACTTTATTCATTATATGATTTTTGTTGCAGTTGCTGATAAGATTGCCAAAGTTTAAACCAGTGGGACTCAGATTTTCTGTGCCAGCTCTTTGGCAAAGATAGATTTTTGTTGTAATTTTTGTAACATTTAGTAAAAAAGTTATTCAACCATTTCTGAGAATGAAGTAAGGAGGAAAATACACTGGTTTTGAGCAAAGACTTGGATCTGAACTTGGAAAGCTGGCCTGGTCTGAGATATATGTGTTTAACTGACCTTGTAGGAAGACCAGATAGAAGAATAGGGATGAAGTCCAACCTGCAGTTGGACATGAAGGTTAAAAAGCCTGAAGGCAAAAAAATGGACAGAAAAGTTCTTAAAAATCCGACGGAGCCAAACTTGTCATAGTTCCCTGTTATCCTTCAGTAGCTGTATGATGTGCCTGCAGAGAGATGCCTTGATCAGCTCATATCGAGCACAGCAAGCAACTACCAGTTATCCATAACTCCCTGCTAAAATTGTAAAGGTTTGAGCAGCAGGCTATAGAAACAGAACAGGTCTGTGGGGTAAAAGTTTAAAAGTTCATATTATGTCTCCAGAAGCACAGCCAGTACAAAAGAATGTACCAGAAAGTAAAAGTTGCATTGAAGGGATGGAAGGTTGCAAAGTTAAGAGTTGATGAGGTAGGGGATGTTTGAGCAAGGGTTATCAGTGCAGTGCTACACCTGTGCTATGACATATGTGTGTTGTGAAGTAATTTCTAATCACATGACTGCATGCTGTTCTCTTCTAGTGAGTGGCCATCACATGAGGTGAGGTGTGTAGAGGTCCATGGAATTGAATGCTTCCCTGGAGTGGCCCATATGGCAATGGCAGATAAGCTTTAAACATAGGAAACCTTGCGAAAACATAGAAAAAAATGTTTATGAGCAGGGAATGCAACATTAGGGGGCAATTTTCAGATGCACCATTGTTTCAGCTCTGGTCTATATGATGGATATAGGACAACTCTTCATCTCAAAGGAAAGGTGTTTTGTGAGTATAAATCCATCAACATTTGGTTGCTGCTTTTTTTCTTTTCTCCTCGGAAAGCCCTTAGATGCTCTAATGACAAATAAGACACAGAAGTCTATGAATCCATTCATGAATGCCTATTTGGTGTTGTTCTACAAGGTTGTTCTGGCAATTCTGGGTACTGAATGAAGCAGAGGTCCTTGGAAAAATGAGCTGTCATGTCACTGCAGAGTGCAGATGTGCAAATTCATGTGCCAACATGAATTTGCATGAGCAACCATTAAGCCTGATGCTCTCAATCCTATTAATTTTTGCACCTTCATGTTTTCTGTAATGCATTTTATCGTTCATGGTAGGGAGGTTGTGAGACATTTTCAACATGACATTGTACAATTGAATAAAACCCTAAAAAGTTCTCTTCATGGTTAGGATTAATAGATTAATATGAATATGGCCAAACTCCAGTTTCAATTGCGTGTGATGGGGAGGTGGGGAGTCGACTTTTGGAGTGCTTCTACTGATCCTGCCTGTTTCATGTAGTGGTTCTGTGTTACATTATGCCATGTATTAGATGCCTGTTTGGTTGTAATGCACCCACAGGTGGACTCCCATTTGCGTATGTGAGATCAGAATAAACCTCCACAGAAAGCTTAGAAAAGCCACCCAAAGGCTGTCCCTGTACTCGTTGCCTTTATTACTGCAGTTTGCTCTGATGGCTTGTGCTATGCACAGTAAAAGACCAGTGAAAGTCAGTCCTTCTCTCAAAGATTTTATGGTAGAAAGACAAAGGAAAACAGGTGGACGCAGATCAGCAAGTGAAGAGCAGAGGACAGCTAGCCTTGCAAACTTTAGAGAGATCTTCTTAGAAAAATGTAGAAATGTGAGAAAGGCCTAAATTACTGGTTTGAAAACTTAGCAAGTACAGTGTCAGAGACTGATCTCCTGGGCTAATGGCAGGCAGAGTCCTTCTGCGTGAGGGTGATGAGAAATCTCTGGTGAAGCTTTCACAGCCTGCTAATAGCTTGCTCCATGAAAAAGAAAAGGTCTCTGAGAGAAACAGCTTCTTTTCCATTTCATTTTGGAATTGTTTGATCTTGCTGCAGCAGGCTAAATCCTTCTGCTGGTATGAAACATGTAATAGTGGCAATGTTTTTCAGGAGCAGTGATAGGACAGACATTGGACACTATTGGTTTTGAGGCAGTGCACTGCTGAATTGTCTTCCAAGAGGAATGAAGAAGTGTTTGCAAAAAGGTGGCAAGCAAAGAAAAAAAAGAAAATATATGAAAAAGGAACAAACATTAGATAATGGGGAAGGTGCTATGAGAAAAAGGAGTGTTTCAGATCTTCAAAGAGTACCATACTTTGTGGAAGATTAGCTTCTGGAGGAAACAGAGGTAGAATATTTCATTTTATTTACTTTGATGTCTTTCATTCATGTAGAAAAATGTTGATTCTTCCCTTTTTAATTGAACCACCTTTTCAAAAAATACAGGATTAAGTTACAAAAATAAGGTCTATTGTAGTCAAACAAGTTTTGCAGACACAAACGTTACTCAGAAGCTTGCAAAACCTGGAACTGTGACGATTCATACGTCTAAGTGAAAACCTTTGCAGTATCTCTTTTGCCTTCTAAGTACAGTTTCAACTCCTCTGCATGGTTTTAATGTGATTATCCTGCAGACAGAAAAGTCTCTTTGGTCATTGTCTCAAGTGATGATGAATTTATTTTTTTGGCCACTTCCCTTCTAGACTTCCCTTCCTCCTTTCTCAGTACTTGCTATCACTGACCTGTGTTGTGCATGTATTCATTTGTTACTTTAGCACATTCTTTCATCAACTTGACATACACCCCAACTTCTGGAGCACTGCAGAGATTACCTGTTAAAGTGGCTGTAGGAGGAGAGCTGAAGCAAATAGGTTTGTGTTCCTGTTTGAGGCTTAAACAGAAGAGGGCAAAGGAGGGAAGGACATTTAATTAAAATTAGGCCTAATTTTTATAAAATTTTAAAATGTATTTTAATTAATTGTAATGTGAGAGAATGGGAAGTGAGAAAGCATAATTTCTTTAACTTCTGCTTCTAACTTGGTACACTGAATTCTGCGTGTGCAATCTTTAGTATCATTTTTTAAAAATGTATCAAACTGGATAAATATGTCACATTGCCATGACAGGTGCAACCAGGATATTGTTTTGTTTAGAATTAACTGAAGTAGTCATAGGGAAGAAGAAAGTTCCAAGAGCTGGGAGCAGAACTAAATAAAAGGATGGAAGGAGGGACCTCATATGAAGATGCGAGTGAGAAGAGTCAGGGGAATTATGAATTTGTCCATCCACAGTGATGATCTCCCACTTTCCCTAATAATACATGTAATGTGTCTTTGTTTTTCTCTTCAAATATATAGGATGAATGTAACATCAGTCGGCAGGGTTGGAAGGGTTTTTTTGCTCACCATACTTTCCACCAACGCATCTTTGCATATGGCTTATTTTGTAGGAACATGGGCAAAGAAACATTCTGGATCAAATTCACCCCAACTATAAATCTGGTTGACATTAAGTGATTTACAGCATGGGTGTTCTTCATTCAGAATAGCTACTGGAAGGAAATTATTTGTTTATTTTAGACTTATTTTTCTAAAAAATGCAACAACCTTATCCTGACAGGGGGAGGTAAAGCACGATTCTCTACCTACATAAGTCAAATGCCTGGTTTGGTTTTAGTGGGTACTAACTTGGAATTAATTTCTTAGAGGAAGAAATTCCTTGGTAACCTAGATTTGTTCACTGGTTTGCTCAGAGGAAAGTTTTTTTCAAAAAGAAGTACTGTCTGCTTTCCTTCTCTAATGTGCTCTGCTACATCTATAAGCAGCTCTTTAATTTCAACCATCTGTTCTTCTGCCACTACATCAACAGACAAGGGGAGGAAATTACTTCAGATTTTCAGCTATATGTATTTTTTGATTAGTATGTCTGTGTAAGCAGCTATTAAAAGCAAGAAAGAATATAGAAATGTAACAAGATACTAATACAATTTAACTAGGTCATCAAAAGAGATGAGTTTTCCCTTAGCCACAAAACTACCTAGAAGTCCTATTTCATTTTAAAAGGAAAGAAGTGCAAGTTGCTTCATGAGACATTAATGGCCCATATATGAAGGATGGGTCTAAAGACATTTATTTATACCTAGCAAGGTGGTAGATACTTGCACAACAGAAACTTCAACTGATGTTAGAATATTTCATACATGCTTCTTACCTTCTGAGAGATTATTTGATTATCATTACCACATTAGATATTCTCCTTTTATTATTTACATGTACAAGTATGTGTGTAGAATCCCATGCTGCTCAGAAAGGGAAAATAAGTGGAATCAAATGAGTGTGTGAGCTCCATGAAGTGTCGTGGTATGCAGTGATGCCTGTTGTTTCCTTGGGCAGTAAGCTCTCCTAGCACTTACTCCATGCGTGAGTCAAGCAGTCAGGACTCTTTTCTCCCCCCCTTGACTGTCTTCTGAAGTCACTATCTTACAATTTGTACCTAACTTTTGAAAATTCATTAATTCATCTAGTTGGTTCACCAGAGTAATGCATTCATTGGCTATTCTCCTTTATGTACAGCAGGGACAAGTGTTTGGAAAATCAGTCTTAGACAGGTTAAGACCTCTTTAGCTCAGCCAGATTTCTACCTGGAAATGCAGCAACCCTTCCTGGTGCTGCATGGCCATTCTCCACGTTGACTCTCATGGTGGTTGCAGGTAGGTAGTTTGGGGGGCTGTATTAGGAAGCAAATTTATGGGTTTGAATTGATGTGTAAAAACTAAATTTTATCTGAGTTTATTTGAAAAGGTCAAAACGTTTTCCTGCCTGGCCCATAGACCAATCTACTATTTGTCATCTATTTCTTCTGAGGAAAATGCAAGTTAAACAACAGTTGTGATTACTATTAGTAGTCCCATTTAGACTTGTGAATTCACTGGTTTTGCTCATAGATCAAAATGAGGAGGAACATTGGGGAGGAACATTTTGGGGAGGAACAAGAAGGCAGAAGACTGTACTATTTCTGGGTACCTTACAGAAATCTCTGGAGTTCGCTAAGCAGAATTACCTCACTAAGTCTTTGGAGGTGAAGTGAGGTGAACCTCCCAGACCAATGACTTGCATACACAATTAAGGTAAAGCGTTTGCAGCCAAAAATAAAGGGTGTCGTCTGTGGTGACTAGCACAATATACCAATATACATGCAGAGTCAGTTTTGGAGGCAAGCAACCAGAACAGTTGCTGAAGGCCCTGAAACCTGAGGACAACCCTTCAGGTTGAGTTAAGAAATTATAAGTCATCTAATGTGGGAATTAAAAGAAGGGTAGCCTAGCCTCTGCCTAGAGCCCCGACAGGTAAATGGCTCTGCATAAATGTCTGGATCAATTAAATTGCCTAACAATAACTATTGTGGCATTGCTGCTTTTGTTAGGCTAGAGTCAGTTGTTACAGTAATGAGCATCACATACGGTTTTAAATCCTGACATTATAAATTACCTCTGGTAGCAGCCTCAGGCTCGATCCAAAGTGGGACTTTGATGCTGCAACACTGAGTGTTATATTGCCGAGCTTTTATGTGGCTGGCCCAAGGTAAGCAGACACCTCTCTTAAGTGCCTTGGCCCCATACAGGCATGTGGGAAGAGCGAGGTGCATCAGGATCAAGTGCTCAGCTTTCTATTAGGAAATGCTGAGGATACCGTGGGATCTTCACCAGCACGTAGCTACCTGTTACACCCCTTATTCCAAAAACAGAGCTTGTCTCTCTCTTCTTCTAAAGCATGGCAGAAGAGTAGGTGGGGGTGGCCTTTTGAACAGGAGCCTAGTGATTAAAGCACTCCCCCAGGTTGTGGGAAATCTCTCTCAGTTATTGCTTTTGCCTGAGGGAACTCAAACTCACCTCCCAGAGAGTTTCCTAAATAGTGTGCCTATCTGCTCTCTGCAGTGCAGATACTGACCCTGCTGTGGGATGAAAGAGAACTGAAAGTGAACTAGGCTAGAAACCAAAAATAAGACAGTGCTTCCAAGGTGCACAGTGACTTCTCTCTCCAAGGGCCATTTCAAAATGCCTTTGCTGTGCATAAAGTAGGAACCTGACTTCAAAATTTTCTTCTCCCTGTTAAGAGAAAAGAAAGGGCTTTCCATTCCAGTCTATGAAACGACTCCATTGAGGAAAAAAAGAATAGCATATACTTCAGGGGCTGGAGGGCTTTCAGAACAGATGCATAAAGTGCATTTGAAGGTTCTAGGGCATGCTCATGGCAGGCAAATTTCCTCCATGCTAGCAATTGAACTAGAAATGGTATGGTGGCTGTATCTAGAAAGAAAACAGTAGCTGCTACTGTGTGTTATGTGGTGCCTGGTGTGTAGGGATGTCCTGCAGACTCTTGATGGATCAAAGCAGTGAGGAAAGAGGAAGAGAAGAATGACCAAGTTTTGGATTTTGCTTGGTTTAGGTGGGAGATACCCAGTGCTTTTGCGGCTGGGGTGGGTTGTGGCACAAGGAAAAGCAAAGCTTTAGGTGTCCTGAAAACTGAACGTCCTATATGGAGGCACCTGTACAATACAGGTAGCAGCTGAATTGGGGGTTATGGATCCACTTGAATGTGGGTGGAATTTAGGCATTTTCGTCCTTTTTGGTTCTATATTCTTGTCCTGTATCTGGTAATTTTAGTTACCTTTACTGCTGTGTAAACAAAACCATTATGTCGTGGGTGAATTTGTACCATAATGTCTGGGGCATGTAAGGGAGTGTAAGCTACCATTTTCTCATGATGCATTTCTACCCACACTCTGGAGCCCTCAGAGCAGCCAGTGTTGGCAGTGGTAAATGTGAACACAATGAGCGTTTCTGGATGGACATGTCTCTGGGCAGTCTTAGGATGATTACATTTGTCTGTAATTCAGTCAGATTTCAGATCAATGTCCACTGAAAGTTGTACCAAGGTGGTGCTATGAATTTAGCATTCTCTGCTCTTCACCTGGCTGCGTTAGGTCATCACCACTTCTTTCGATCCAGTGTCTGAACACAACCGAAGTGAAGGCAATGACATCTCCAAAGAGAATGGGCTGGTCACTATATTTAATATTGAATAGTGTTTTAGGCAGGACCAAATAGCAAAGGCTAAATCCACACCTTTGGCCCTGTCTGTATGTTATGTGATAAACTGTCATCAGGTGTTTTACTTCCTAGTGCATTGGGATTTTGGGAAGTAGAGAAATTTAGATCATATTCCAAGTGTCAGTGCTACCTGAAGAAGTATTTCTTTGTTTGCATCGATTTGTACTGATTTGATAAGACAGAGCCTTTAAATGGCCTTTAAAGCGTAGCCAGTGAACAATCCTTTATAAGTAGGGCTGAGCAAATAAGAATGGTTTCTCTTTGTGAAAATTTACATTTTTTCAAAGCTGAGGCAAAATAGATATTCAATTCTCAAGGAACAAAATGATCCAGGAAATGACAGTTCAAAATGTTATGTTGCTGGTAAAGAAATTATAATTTCTCAGGTTCTGAAATGTCATGAGGAAGTTGTAGCACATTCATCTATGTGGAATCCAACTGACTAAATGTCTGATCTTATGATGTAGACAACCTCATCTGAGGACGTGTCCTGGTTCCAGCCAGGACAGGGTTAATTTTGGCAGTAGCCAGGAGGAGCATGGCTAGGACCCAAAAGTTATTCTGTACCACCTCACATCATTTTCCAAGGATAGGGGAAGGCTTCCTTTCCGGGTCAGCACAGCATGATGGAGGGAGCGGTTGGGTATTGCCTAATTTTTGGGGAGTTTTTTTGTGAATTGTTTGTTTCTTGTACCCTCTGTCATTAATACTGTTGCCGTTACTGTTCATTTTCCTTGGCCGTTGCTGTCTCCAGTAAATCGTTTTCATCTCAACACATGATCTTTACCTTTTGTGTCTCCAGTTCTCATCTCCATCCCACCCTAGCAGGAGGCAGAGGAGGAACGGGGAGCATGAGAGTGGAGCATGGTGTGGAGAGTCTCAGTGGGAGCACTAAATTGGGGAGTATCATTCCTAAACCACAACATTATGTCACTCTGGCATCCCTTAGAGTCACTGTGCAGAAGGACTAATTTCTACAATGACATTCATTTCATGTTAAGCAAACTTTTAAATAGGTCAGATGAATCACACTCTGGAAGTGTCGTTGTCCAAAGTGGTCTGAGATGGATCCTACCTCACACATATTTGCTGTTATCCCATAGCCAAGGAGAAGTACCTCTCCAGTGGTTTACGTGCTGTTATGGCTCCAATAGCTCAGTCAGAGGGAGGGATGATGTTTCCTAGTTGGAAGGGTTAGCTGACCAAAATTGCAGATAACTGCAGTTAACAGATGAGATAATAACTACAAAGTCATCTTCTCCTGGCAAAACATTCCTAAAACCACCACAATCCTGCCCACCTCATCAACCTCACCATACTAATTGTCAGACTTTAGGCCACTAATGAAGATTCTGTTCAAACTGTTGCTCTTTGCATTCCCTGCTGGGTCACACCACTTCTGGGTTTTTTTTCTTTCTTTTTAAAGGATAACAGGAAATCTCATATAAGGCAGTTCTGATGGAAATTTTCTGAGAAACTGTCATTCGTGGTAAAATTCATGAAACGTTTTTAAAAATACTTGGCAGTCATTCAAATACTCTTGGGAAGAGAAGAAATAAAAAGGGTAATGTGGTCTCACAAATCATTGTTCAGCTGAAGCCAGCATTCTGGACTTGATTTGAAATTTTTTGTTTCCCACCAAAATTATTAGACATACACTCCCTTGCATCCTCTTGTGCTAAAGGCTCAAACTCACTTCTTCCTAGTGATTCTTACATTTCCAGGTTAGTGAACAGCTTCCAGGCACATGCTTGTGTTTGCATGAGTCTTTGATAACTATAATTAACAAATATATTTGAAATGTAGGGTAACTTCATCAACAAATGTCCTACAATTTCTGTTAGCTTCTTTTAACCCAATAATTGTTTACAATGGTTGGATTGTCTTTAATTTAATTTTGTTTGTGAGCTTATAAGTAGTTAAGTGTGAATGCACGTTGAGCAGTAACAAGCTCATGATCATGCCTTACATCCTTGGAATGGTAGCTTTATGTTCACTTGAATTAAGACCTTGGATTAGGATTTAATGATCTCCACACTGATAATATACTGTTCTTGTCGAGATGCTTCTTGTCCAGACTACATAGTCTGGAATATTCAGGTACAAATTTAGCAGCAGGGAGACTACCACTTCCTGACATCGTAAACAAACAGGTAAAAATCAACCAAATTGAGCAGTTCAAGTTAGCCAAGGCCATATATAGAGTACTCTTGATCAAGTGCATCATTATTAAAAATAATAAAACACAAATGCATTTTTATAGGATTCTTGTATGGGAAAGCCTTTGGGCATTTCACAAAATACAACGAAAACCAAGAATTTTGTTTTCCATTAAAAACCACAGAATACCCTATTGAAATTGGAAACTGGCAAGAGAGCAAAAAATGCCAGCTAACAAACTAAACAGCTAACAAAGCACAAAAGATAGAGCAATCACCCACAATTCATTAGATTTTGCTACATGCCAACCCCTCCTGACATCAGAGTGAGATTTTTCACAACATCAGTGAGAGAAAGATCAAGCTCAAAATGAACTGTAGGAAAGGTCTCAGTGAGGGAATAAGGGCAGCAGTACTCTCAGCTGTGCTTGCACAGATTGAACTAAAAAGATGCCTTTCTCTAAGCCAACAGTAACTGGAGTAATGATATTGCCACTTGTTAGAATTTAAACTTACTTTTGCTGGAGGAGGGTGATGAGATGGGAGCCCTCTGTGTTTATGTTTAGACCTAGGCTGAAGACTGAGATCTGTATTTGAAATATCTTGTGGTGTAAAAGAATTCTGTACCATCTCTTTATGGTTTTCCTTGATGTTCTCCTCTTTGTACATATTCTGGCAAACTATTCGTATCTCAGCCAAAAGGTGATCAAAATAAGCTTTGATTTTTTTTTTTAAGGGAGTTCTTTTCAAATCTGCAGAGTTGATAAAAATGCTGGGTTTTCAAAAGGGTTGGCACAGTGGAGATGTAACTACTTTTCAGGATGGATTTGAAAGGGAGCTAAACTGCTCAGAAAATCTTGTGTTACTTTTGAAATGTCTGCAATTCTTCCTCAGGCTTGTAAATCCTCATTTATGTAAACCACAGTCTTTTGTGGCGAAACTGTTCTCTAACAGAGTTTTTCAGCTTTGTGATATGCTGTTTCTCTCTCAGTTGTTTTGGGTAAGGATATGGTCTGAATTACCATGTTATCAAAAAACACCCCCACAAATAGCTTTCACTTCCAGCAATCATAAACTGCATAGTTTTTCCTATTTTGGCAGACAGTACCTTTACCACATTGCATACTAGATCGGATCAAAGCTAAAAAAACCCATTGCTGCCTTGAAAGGAAAAGGAACAGATATCACAAAGCTTGCATTTGTTCAATTCAGGAAGGGAGAATAAAGATTCCAAATGAATTGGAGAATAGAAGCACGATCATTAAGAAGGGTGGCCTTTGGTGTGGTCACCTGTGTTAGTATTCAGTCTAACAGAACGTTGTTGCCTCTACTTGTTCTGTAATGGCCCCACCCTATTCATTTCTGTAGAAGAATGGATCAAAGTGTGCTTGAAGATAGACAAAGTTTATAAAAACAGAAAACTCATTTTCTCATACATCCTTTGGTGCCTGAGGCAAAGGTATTGATTGTAAGGCAACCGAAACAAGCTAAGCTATTCTTGCCTCCTGTATGCTTGAATACTTGTAATTGTGCAATATGCAGTGGAACAACCCAGAATGACGCACAAAGTGCAGTACAAATGAGAGACAAAAGGAGATGAATTGTTTAAATAAGGCAAGGCTGTGAAACCAAGATTCAGATGGGATTTCATCTTGTAGATGCTTCATAGAAAGGATGAAAAATCATTAACTTGCTTGGTGGTTTTGTCTTAACTGTCAGTTCATATGGCAACTCTATACTGTATAAATAGAAGTATGTTTGGTTTGGTTTGGTTTGTTTTTTTTTTTAATGTGAAAAGTCAGTGCACTTTGCACAGGCCCATTAACTTGTTTATTACAAAACTGGCTTGTACTAGATCCAGGTGTAGAATGTTAAGGAGAAAATGAAAAGGATCTTTCGTAATTCTTTTGCTCTGCTTGGAGCCAATGTGAATCTCTTAGGTGTGACTGACAACTCAAAGAGGGACTTTGGTGATTTTGGGGACTCTAAATAAATAGGTTCTCTGTGTTGGGTAATGGTATTTCCCGTGAGGAGGTGTTGTTCAAGGTTGTTTGCAAATCACTTAAAATAAATGGGGCTGATCCATGATGTATGTATTGCCTAATCCTAATTGATTTTTGCAGTTCTGTCTCTGTTTGCCTGCACACCATCTTCACCGTGGCAGCACGTGTCTCCTGCTCCTCTCGTGTCCACAGGACTGGTTTGTGGACAGGCTGCCAGACACGTTTGGCGCTCCGCTAACCTCCTCCATGTGTCCAGGCATGCTCAGGTCTGCGTGTTTCGGCTGTGTCAGCACCTCTGGGTGCTGGTTTGCTGCCTGTATGGTCATGAAGCTGGTTTTGAAGAGGGTTTTGAGGTCACCCTCTGTGGCGTGAATTGTATACACATAGTGGACCGATCTGTCCAGAGATCAAAGTGCTTCTCCAGGGATATCTTACTCTGTTTGAGGGAGTGGAATTAAGTTCTGCGTGTGTGAGATGCCCTGATACTGGCGTAACTGTATCCTTACTGGGATTGGTGTGCTTCTGCTGCGGGTTTTCTGGTACTGACCAACAGTAAAGAGACCTGCACTGCTGAGGCAGCATAGGGGAACCTCAGTGAGGGAATAAACACTGTTTACACCCACTGAAGGCTTCTCTTTAATCCTAGCACAGCAGAGAGCAGTCGGAGCGGAAAGAGGAACAAGGCTCCCAACTTGTGCAAAGAAGTGTTCATTACAGAGTCTCTCCAGCCCCTCCCTTGGATTCACCTGGATATGTACTTCTTCAGTAAGATAAATTATGTTCACTTTCCAGTGTGCTGACTTTGGGGTAAGGGGGAATAAAAGTCAAATCAGATATGTCCTTTTTTGTTTTAATTAAGTCATGTGTATTTGAAGGTGGTGACAACTCAGCTTCAGGCTCCTCTTGTTACATCCCATACTCTGGGAAGACTTCCAGTCTGATTTTAGCTTTGTTCATAACAGAAAGTTTGCATTGGTTTCCTAGTCCTATAATAAATTGTGAATTCTGTCATCGGCTCTAATGATATTATGAAATTTCAACAGTTAGACAATGTGCAATGTTGTCTAAGGTCTTGTCTTGTCTCCTAAGGTCCCCAGCTAAACGGCCAGCTACTGCTGGGGAAGGTGAGAGCTCCATACAACATGGAAATGTTCCTTTGGATGAGAGTGGATTTGCTGTTACTGAGAATTCCCATTATGCCTCAAGGGTCCCTTCCCTGCTGTTTGTTTTTCCTAGCAATGTGAATTCTGCCATGTCAGTGCAGATGAGTAAGATTTCAGTTCTGGTATCCTGCCTGTAGATAAATTTAAGATACTGTGGTTCAGAGGCAGCTGAAGTCCCACTGGTTCAATCTTTCACACCTCTACCTCTGCTGTGGTGAACTTTGCCAATGCTGTGACCTCTGTTCTCCACTCCTCCCTGGTCGTTGAATGTGCAGGGAATGCTGACTCAAGTGTTGATAGGTATAAGGGGAAGAATGTGCAACTTAATTGTTCATGACCATGGACATGAGGAGCAGGCCTTTCCAATCTTATTGGGTGGGGTTACTTTACACTCTTGAATAAGAAGCCTAAATTCTCCCTGCAGATCCCATGCATAGAATGATTCTTCCCTTTCTTAAATCCATCAGTAACATTTATCTTCACATACATGATTGTAGTGAGCACCCTGACAAACTCTGGGCTAAATTACCTACTGCATTTTTCTGTCTTGTGTTTCCCAGCCATGTCACTGAATTAATCTTGTCATTGAGTTTTTTTAATATAACAGGCTGATCGGAGTTTGCATCTTGATGCTTTTACTATTAACAGTATTAGGCTATTATTAACTGTTCTTTCTTCCATTTTTGTCACCTTGTGGCATTGTGAAAGACAATCTAAAGTTGACTAATGAAAAGTTATTCCTCCATAGATGGATGTAGCTATATATTGTACTTTTCTGGAGCATCTCTGGAGATACAGAGAAGATGGTCACTGCATTACAGTCCAGTGGTGCTCAGATGCTGGAGTAGCAGTAACTTTACCAGTTGTTCAAGTTACTTAATCCTGCATTGTGAATCAAGCCACAAAATTTGCTAGCTGCAATGAAAATATGAAGGCCTTTCCATCCTCTTACCTATCCTCTGCAGCTAAGAATCAAAACTGTCCTTGTGTTGACATTTCTTAAAGTTGTCTCTGCATTTCATTGCTGACATTTAATTAAATCTCTTTGCATTTGTGGAAATCATCTAGTCAACACTGCATTACTGCTTATTAGGATAAGCAGCAGGTAACATGGATAGATAAAGGATCCAAACTGTAGTGGAATAAGTGCATGAAAACTAGGCATGTTTCAGCCTTCAGAGCTTCTGCCTTAGTTTATGGGCACCAAGGACAGGACTAAATCAAGATTTTCCATTGTAACAACATTGCCCTTTTCTGATGATGCATGTGCTGCATGTAATACAGTAGTATCTAGAAACTCTGAATAGCCTTCTGGATCTCATTGTGCTGGATACTGTATAATAAAAAAAAAAAAAAAAAAAAAGAAACAAAAACAAAACAATCAACACCAGAAGGTAATAAATTGACTACCTTAAACTATCTTTCAGCTGCTGAATGATAGACTGCTAGAATTCTGGTTTTGTCACCTTCCATTTTTATACTTTCTCTAGGAGACATTCTAGCAAGAGATTCACAGTTTTCTTTTAAAGAAACTTCATCTGTGGAGTTTCTGATGGGTGGTGCAGTTCCTGTTGGATCCTGTCAAATTTGTGGGTGCAAAACACCTTCTTCAGTTAAATCCTTGCTGACTAAGTCTTCTCCATTTTTTCCCTTGCCATCTGGAAAGTGCTGTGCATGATGCTCAGTCAGAAGAAAGTGCACTTTTTTCTCTAACATTTGGCAGGGAGCTGGCAACAAGAAACTTTTGTTGCCAGAAGCTGTGTTCTCTGTGGGGGTGGCTCAGATGGCACTGAATTAACTCAGAGACTTAAAAATGAAAAGTATTAATGATAATTTTTATTGATGGCAAGTAACTAACACTACCTCTAGGGCAACTAAACAAATTAGCTTTAAGAACAGGAAAATGGGCTTCTTTAAATGGCCCTTAGATTTTGTTTTTGTGAAGAGATTAATTTGTCCATTCCACAGTAGTTCTTCGGCTTGCATAGTATCTAGTTCCTAGGAACAAAGACTCTCTGGGAAAAGGCATATCTCTTTTCCTTCTATACAGTTTTTTAAGTCCTTGGTCTGATTAGATAGGGGATAAAGTCTTGGGGCAACAGGCAAAGTGATTGTAGGTGTCTGTAGTTTTAATCAATTTCAATAGATAGTTGTAAAACAGGGACTCCTATTAACGCCTTATTCCTACTTGAATGTTCCATTCCCTCCTGTCAAAGTGAAGGACTAGCATTAATGATCAATCTCTTACTTAGCCCGAGACCGCTGAGCAGTCAGCTTGTGTGGCTCCAAATCAGATGGAACATGCACTCTGCTTGTGCAGGCTAACAGATGAGCACCGGGAAGGGAACAGAGGGGTTCTGGCATTGCCAAGGAAAGCTGTTTTAAGTGGGGGGCGTGCAGCATACATCTGCAGGAGACTCAGCTACATCAGCGGTGTTGCTCATGGAACAGCTCATTGACCTTATGCCTATTAGTTCCCTAATCCTCCACCCGCTTCTGTGAGGGCTCCAGGAACAATAGAGAGAATATCAACCTAGTGAATCACTGTTGACTGTGTCCTCTGCATTTCCCTTATTTGGGCAGCCATTTTTGCTCAGGTATGCTGAACAGCCACAGAGTGGCCAGGTACTAAGCCCTCAGACACTCAGACAGGTGCCTTAAAAGACGTTCAGGAGAATTACTCCAAGGTTAATGAACTAGATTTTTAAATAAGTCTAAAGAATTTGGATGTGGTATTTGGGACCAAACTTCCTTAGGCTTCTTTATTCTCTGAAGGCAAGATATTCAAATAAACTTGACCAAATTAGGATAATTAGAGTCCTTCATCTTACCCCTGCAGCATATCTGTTATACTTGTCTGGTGAGTCTACTATTCAACCGCATCAGGGATCTTTGTTAATTTAGTTGGAATAAAGGATATCATCAGTATCTATGCTAAGAAGCTCGTGTTTACCATCAACATGCCCAACAGATGTGCAGATGTTAGCCTGGTGTGAAATTATAGTTCGACTTCGTCTTCCACTTGGCCGGTTCATTAACCCATGTCTTACAGGCCTTTGTGACTGCATTTGGCATGGGGTTAGAGATTTCAAGATGTGCTGGTGTTTGTTTACAGTAAGGGTTTGGGATAACATAGCAAAGAGAGAGAAGCATAATTTGTGCTTCGGTTTACTTGTAGACTTGTAGCTTTTACATGCCCTTTAGGTGCAACTGCTCTCTTGGGTACCATGAAGATTCACCTTTCACTGAGGTATTTGGGACAAAATCCTGTGTCAGGTGATGCAGCATTGCCAGACAGCTGTCACAGTTGAAAAAGTAGGTAAACTTGGATTCCTTTGATTTTTTGCTGAGTTACCTAACAACCCTAAGAACCTCAGAGCCTGCAGTTCACTGGAGCATCCTTTTTGTCTCTTTCTGCAGCAGGATTTGCAGAGGTAAGAGGACTGCTTGTTTTCCTCATTTGTTGTTATTCCCACATCTGACTGACAGAGAAGGATTACACAGTCAGGTGCCACATGGACAAAGCACAACAGCCAAACCAAAACCCCAAAGCTCCCTCAGTTCTGTTCTCCATGTTTGTCTTTGGAGGAATATATGAATGAACTAGATTGTTGATTTTCCACTCAGCTCTTTTTTGGTGGATTATATTTGAAAAGCTTTTTGGAAGAGATTTTGTTTAATTGTTTGTGTCATTCTCATTTTGTTCGTCCAATGCCAACATCTCATCCAGACCCAAAAAGAGGCTAATAAACAAATCCTAACTATTTTGTGACAAAAGCTCCAAGATGAGCAAAAGCCAAGGAAGTCTTGAAACTGTTAGCAGCCTTTAACTGTGGTTTCAACACCTTTTTCAATTGAGAAAATTGACTGAGATTTAGATGATGATTTGTGAGAAATGATGGTAATTGTAGTTTGCAGCTGACTACACAGCTTTGTTTGAGGAGGAGAAGACAGATCACCTGACCTAACTACCCATCTCTGAATATTTGCCCTGGGGAGTTGGGGGGGAAATTATATGCAACAGAGAGGTATTATATGGATTTTTATTTTTTTTCATCCCCAAAAAGGTGTTTTTTCATTAGTTGCATGGTTACTCACAGGTATTGAAGCAGTATTTTGGAACAGCATCTAAAGATAGATTATCCATCAGATTAATGAAAAAGCTGAGGGTGTAAAACCTCTCTGCTACTTTGAAATGCTGTCTTACGAGACACAGGCAGCTATGCCCTTTATGTTATTTGGCTCCTTCATGTTGCTTTGAATTTGCAAAGATTTGGTCACAAAAAGCGTCACTTGAGTTTCAGGAGCGAACTCTTCTCTCCCATTCTCTTTCTTGCTACTGCCCCAATGAGCATTTCTTCATGAGAGATCATTAGGTTTGTGAGCCAGGTTGCTTCTGGTGTAACGATGCAGTTACATCAGGAGAAGATTCGGGACATTTTAACTGTACTCGGTCACATGAGCCATGCAAAGACAGCCTTCCCACGCAGAGCATTTGCACAATGCTTTCCTGGAATTTGAGGGTGAAACACATCTTGCCTGTTGTGCTTCAGGCATTTGACCCAATGAGACAGAGCCCTGCCTGCTAGATTCCATTAGCTGGATTAGATCAGCAGTGACAGTCCTTCAGCTGTGTTTCTGGGGCTTTGTCTTCATCTTGTACCTGGTGACCATCATCCCGGACAAGTTATTGGTCTGGGTGTGCTTTTTCTTGGCCCAGATAAAATACGTCTATATATTTTTTGAGCAGCTGGTATGCTTTTAAATAGAATTTGAGGATGTGCCAGGAAAAAACGATCTAGAGGGTGTCTGAAAATGATGGTGAGGAAAATTCCTGAAATGCAATGGCTGCTGATACTTTGTGATGACAATTATCACTGTCTGAGTAATGTTGCTGTGATCAGTTTTTACATGGTCCATTAGGCTGAATGGATCTAATCAGTTTTTCCCCTAGGTATGTCTCCCAGGATTCCTTTTACTGACCCTTATTTGCCCTGGGTTGAACCAGGTTGCTGAAGGACTGCTGTGTGCCCTTGCTTTTGTCCTTAATACTTGCAATGCTAGAGCTGTTTGAATAGAAGTGTGTGTGTGTGGGCACTCATCCACTTCTCTCCTTGGTGTGGAGCTCAGCTTGGAAGGTTCCTAGAGGTTTTGCCTGTTTGTCATTGAGGTCACAGAGGAGCAAAGCAGTTGCTAGTTATCAGCTGCTTAAATCAGGACTGATCTGCAACATAAATGAGGATGAAAGCTCCTCATCTTTCCAAGAAGTGGAGCACTACTGGTTTTTTTTTAGTAGACTTCATCCATAGTTTGAAAGCTGTCCCTGATTTACAGCTTTATTTTTTTTTTCATTGCACCTATTCTGAGCTCTGGGAAACCATGCCCTGGAGGATTTCTTTTCCACTATGTTCTCTCCCTGCGCATTTTAAACACATGCCTCCATTCCAAATAATCTAGTAAAGGGAATTTCATCTTCCTGGTTCCTCCTGAAGTCAAGTTCAGTCTCTGGCCTTTTGTAGTCAGATGCTGAAACAAAATCTTTTCAGAGGCTGCCAGGGAGGTGTTCCATTTGAGGCGTACTTGGGGGGAAGTTAGCGCCCAGGAAAGAAATAAAAGGGTCATGGGTCTAGAACTCATTCAACCCTCTTAATATGTTTCAGTTATCTGAGTTATGTGAAAGCACGTGGGAGAATCACAATGCAGTCTGCTGACAAATAGAGATGATAAATGATGAGGTGTTTATTTATCCAAGACCTGATTTATTTATTTGCTTGCTTAATCCCTATAGAAGATATATTTTGGTGATAAATTAATCTTAAACCTTCCCAGGTATCCCCCTTGGTCAGTATCCATTGGATTTCTCATGGTCAGCATTATTTTTTACCCCCTTGTTGAAATCAGTGGAATGTCACAGGCCCCAAGGGACTGTTTTGTTTGAAGTTTTTTGTATCTTTGTTTGCATTTATTTTTTTCTCTGCTAGGTTCTGGCAAGGAAAATAGTATAGCTTACTAAATCTCAGTGTTTTTAGCTGATCAGGTCCATGGATCCTATTTGTCTGCATAGCCCTCTTGCTAATGTGTGTAGCTGGTTTGGTTAGAAGGAATCCCTGTCCTTCATATAAACTATACTTCAACAGAGTATTATTTTTGCTTATAAAATGCATGCAGTCACACAATTTATACTGGGTTTCATGCTTCACTTCCTAGCATTCTGATCTCTTTCTTCCCAGTGAAGCTATGAATTTGTTTGCTTTTTGGTTGGTTAGGCTTAAAATGATGAAACTCTTAAGATTCTCTGTTTATACAGGCCTATCTTTGGTTTTGCTTTTAGTTTTGGGAAAAAACACAGCTGTAAGTACACATTGAAAACTGCAAAAAGTTTAGGAATAGCTCTGCTATCCTGGAAAGAGGACATACTCTTTTGACATGTCCAGCTGGGTCATTAAATACATCATTCAAATGATGAGGTTTAAATGGATTTGCTTCTTGTGATATTTGGTCAATCTTTAAAGAGAGAGAATTCTCTAAATTAAAAAGGTTCTTTACTAAGCTACAGTTAGCAGGCGTACATGTGAATCTGAGCTGCAGTCTAGAACTCTGAAAGACGTTTGGTAATGAATATTAACAGGTTCATTTGAAAAAATATGTTTAATTGCACTCATAATCAGTGGGGGAAGAAACAGCCTACCTAATATTTATGAATTAAAGACACGTGCTGGAACGATTCATACCTCAGTCATCAAAGAAAACACACAAGAAAAATAAGTAGATGGAAAGAACAGCAAGTAGTCATCTTAATACGGGCTGCATTAAAATATTGGTGTACAAGAGGTACACATGAACATTGCACAGCTATTTTTTAAGACCCTAGATCTTGGCTTTACCAGCTGAAAATACTTGTTTTTAACATCAAGAATTACAATTAAAAGCTGGCTTGTATTTTGAGGTAGAATAGAGAAACAAAAATGCTATAATGTGACATTAGAATGATACTCCCATGCATCTTATCCAGAGTAGCTCCATATCCTGGCCTTTGCCATCACATGCATCTCATCGCCCAGTAGTACGAGACTGGTGTTGTACTTTTCCACCTTTTGTCCACCACTGCCTGGCTCCTCATCCTGGGCTCTGATCAGCTGACTGTGTGATCTTTCTTCTTCCCTTGTGTTCAGCGTAGCATACTCCTTCTACCAGCTAACCTGATTCTGGTCAGGCCTTTTGGTTTACTGCATTCCAACTCCAGTCTCTTTGCCCAAATGCTCACAATTTCCCTGTCTCTCACTCTTCTGCTGTTTGTTTTCCTCCTCCATAGCTTGTTTTATTTGGGTGCTTCCACCCTCCCCTTGTTTTTGTCCAAAAGCTGCTTCTTCCAAAAGCTACCTGGCAAGGAGCAACTGCTAACATGGATGATGGAGGATACTGGGTCTGATGCAATGCCTATCCATATTCCAAAGTAACCAGGACCTTCAGCTGCAGAGAAAAATAGAGAGAAAAAGAAAAAAGAAAGAAGAAAAAAGAAAGAAAAAGGAAAGAAAAATAAAAAAATAATCTGTATTTGATGATGAAGGGTTTTCAGTTATTCTTTGTGACAGGGTCATGAACAGCCTGAACACAACAGGGCTTCATTAGATTGGGAGATGCTTGATGAAACTGCACCAGAGGGATATAATTATTCAGTGTGTTCAGCTAGCGGCTTTGCTAAAAATACAGGAAAGATAGAAGGCAAAATTTATTATGTAGAGCACAGTAAATCTTCTCTTACTTAACACCTCCATAGCCTATATATGGCTCCCTTTTTAGGATTCAGCGTGGGCTTATTGTAGAGCTTAATGGCTGAGTTACCCAATCATAATGAACCACTGTGTGCAAGGGCTGAGCATGATAAAGCACTCCTAATGCGTCTACAATGCAAGGCATTTTAATTCTGACATGAGTGCTGCAGGAAGACATGACACTCTTCCACACAAACACATGGACAGACTTAGGTGGGTGGTAGTGCTGCTGGTGGAATAAAACTCCTCCCAAGTGGTGAAATTTTTCTCACTGGTCCTAAATATAATATCTGAAAAACCTAACTTGTGTTTGTCTGGCTTTATAAAAGTGCCAGTCCTTATTTATATTAGAAAATGCAATCACAGAATTCCAGAATAACCTGAATTGGAAGGGACCCAGAAGAATCATCGAGTCCAACTCTCAAGTGAATGGCCCAAAAAGGGTTTGAACCCCCATCCTTGGCATCACTAGCACCATGCTCCAACCAAGTGAGCAAATCTCAGGGTCATGTTAAATATATTTTTCATGCCCTTAGCAAAATACTTAATTCTTTGCTCCTTTTTAGAGTCTCTCAGGGAAGAAAGTATTTCTGTTCCACTTACCAGCCAAGAACTGCAAACTTAAAACATGAGTCAATTCTCCAGAGTAAGTACTAAGGCACCTGTTTAATTTTTGTCATGCAGAGAGGCTTCTCAGATTTCAGTGTTGTGAGATCACTCTTGACTCCAGAACTACTCAGCTGTCTTACCTCACTTTGGCCCCTTGATGTTTGTGAGGATACTACTTTTACCAGGTCCTTTCCAGTTCCCTCTTCCCAGGAGGAGCACGCATCTGTGGCACAGGTCTACCTTCTTTCCATGTCTCCAGGCTGCATCTCTTCTGGCACTCCTTTTGGGTCTCAGGCATTGGAAACAGCCAATGTAATGCCAGGAAAAATTATTAGGGAAGTGGGATTAGGGCCTCATTCCCCCAGGTGTACAAGTCTAGAATAAAACCTGTTGCTGTTCAGCAGGGCTGGTCTGGCCTGTGAGAGGTATTTCTTCTGCACTCACCACTTCAATATTCATGTGTTAGCAATCTGGATAAAGACAGAGATGAGACACGGAGGAAGCTCAGGAGTGAAGAACTGGCATAGTTTCCTAAATCATGTGGTTGTGACAAACCTGTTGGGTTGTTTAGACCGAGCCTTGCGGAAGTGAGAACTGAGAGGGTGCTGGGAAGAACAGACACAGATCGTTGTCTGTCTGGGAGCAGTTGTTGGCACCATCCTTGGCTCTAGGAGTGACTTTTCCATCTCTTTGCTTTTTGTTTATCTGTTTGCCATCTTTCACAATTTTCTTCTGCCCAGCCATAAATATACTGGTTGTTCTGGGGAAGGAGAGATGCATATTCTTTGACTTCTGAGCCTCTCAGGTTAGATCAGGCCTCTATCCATCGCTTCTGATGCTCCTTTGCCCTGTTGCAGCACTTCTTGAGCAACGTGTAAACACCTATACACTTGCAAAGGTCCTGTTTCCCTGCCTCACAGTTTATAGTGTAAAATGGGGTGCAAGGGGATGCAAAGGGGATGGTGGTTATCACCCAGCATGGTCAGCTTGCTGAAGGGAGGGCCTGTGACCCAAGCCACGCAGAATGAATGGTGTGTCTCCTCGTATCAGGGAACCCCCCTGGGTGGCATGAGGCTGATGTGACCACAGGTGTATCCCTCAGTAAATTTAATTCTGCATTCATCAGTTCAGTGCTGTTTACATGCATGGCAAATATGTTTCTTCAGGTGGTGGGGGGAAAAAATCCATGCTTACTGATAAAGAAGCACAGGACATTGTTGGCACAATAATTTCTGAATCTATTTAGGAGTCCTATCATGCACTGTTGTAATAAGATAGTGGGAAGATAGTAATTTTGCACTTGGTGGAAAAACATATTGTAGAGCTTAATGAAATTTCATTGTGCACTCTTAATTGATTTCAGCAAGGAAGACCTTTACTAAGCAAATATTGCTATTAATCTAATTAGTGTTTCAGATAGTATACTGAAATTATATTTGTATATCCATATATCAGACAAATATTTGTACGAGATAGGCATTTCAATGACTACACAGCTGAAATGAACAAATTAATTTCTTTGATTATAAGGCCTTGTTTCCTACAGGTGTACTTTGCAGTTCATATTCCAGCGTGAATGCTTAAATTAAGCTGTTAAGTCCACAGTTAATCTGAAATAATTGGCTTTTCATTTTTTTCCCCAAGTGATCTGTGCAGTGGGAGAACTGAGCAGTATTGCTTGTTGACTCTGCTGCTTGGATTTCCTAAGGGCCATGCTAATGGTTCTGTGTCCCTGAGTCTATGCAGAGAATGGTGAGAGCCTTTTGGAATGGAGTGTTGGCTGATATCATACTATTCTTTCTGAAAAAGATGAAGCTGAGTGTACATCATGACATGCTCTGTTACCCTGTTCTTCTGACTGTCCAGCTTGTGAAAAAATTTTTTTTCTTTGAAGCAATCATGATGCTGTTAGGTGTTTGTACAGTTCCTGGATGAGGCCAGGATAAGGCTGAAACCTGAATGCCCAAAAACATTCCAGGATTTGCTGCTTTGGCTGTGGTGTCTTTTTTCACCCATCTCAGCTACTACTGGACAGCTTTCAGTATGAATACAAGGAAAAATAATCATACACAATGAAACACCGGTCCTCACTCAGTTGTTGTGTTGACCTCTGTGGACCATACCAGGAGCTTTGTTGAGACTCGAGTGGGTTTGGTTCCAGGCCCATTCAAACCTGTGGCAAAGCTCTCAGTGGAGTACAGAATCAGGCGCAGAATCACCTTGAGTGCAATCCAGACCTTTGATTTATGCCCTGTATAGTAATTAAGGACGGTTAGACTCTTCAGAGTAAGGTCTAAAACAGACAGCAGGCTCTGGATGTGCTAGGTACCAGCTGAAAGAAATACTGAGAACAAGATATGTCTGAAATATTTCCACTTTCTTGGGCTAGGGTATGAGGCATAACACTCCAATCAAACATGATTCCATGGACCCACCTGATATCCTGAAGAAGTAGGTTTGGAGACCTGAAGTCTCTCCTGCTGATGGCTATTCACAGTTTTGGTTTGAAATTGCTGAAAAAGACTCATTCCTCTCTCTTACACAGCTCTCTTGGTCAAATTTTTCTCATGTTTTATGTAACACCTTAGTGGCTAGACGTCATCCAAGATCTGTCAGATCCAAGTCCAGTTTCCTGCTTTGCTTGAGGTGTTCTTACTGTTGTCTCCCATCTTCAAGGGAAGTGTAGGAACATTCTCCACTTCACCTGCAAAAGCTATTCCCCATGTCAGGCAGTAACTTAAGGGAGTCATTGAGGGCATGTAGTGAAGTTTGTCTGTGTAGCCCCCTGGTTAAGGAACTCATACAAGATGGAATCTAGGATTTTGATCCCTGTTTCTAGGACTGTTCATGTACTTTATAGTTTAATGTAAAGCTCAGGAGCAAAGGCTGCATCTCAGGGCTCCCTTTCTCAGGTAAGTAAATTCATTCCTTTGATACCCAAATCCATCAGCAGAGCTCTAACAGTTTTGGAGTTCAAAGATTTTTCACAAGGCTGTGGATCTTCCCCGTACCTCTGGCAGATGTACCTCCTGGAAATGAATAGATTCCATCTTTGGACAGAAAGACTACCTAAATTTTCTACCCAAACTCAAACTTAATTTTGAATCTTCCTCTGAGTTCTTTGTGAAGTCATTCACCCCAAAGGGCATTAACTGCTATGTTGAACTTTGGTGTAGTTATGGCAGTTCTCATGGATCCTCCACCATGACTCACAGTATCACGTTCTTTCTTTTGTGCCTGGCAAGTAGCTGGCAAATTCTGCCCAGCAATGGCAAAAAAAACCCCTTAAAAGCTCTACTTAAGCTGGGCAGCTGCTTGTTGCTTAAGTCACTGCCATCACAGAATACACTGGATAGGACTGTGTGAAGGGGAGAACCTGATCACAAACTTGGGTAGAAATTGGGATGAAAGTAAATGAAGAGAAGGGATGAAAAGATTAATGTGAATGAAGATATCTCTACAGGAACCTGAAAGAAATGAACCATACTGGGACTTCTATTCCTTTTGCATTGTGACAGCTTATTTGTCATTTCTGCTGAGAAAGGTTAGAGATACAATTTTCAGGAGTGATGAAAATACAGGAATTTCTCTGTGTGATGGGAATCTTGCAGTGGTGTTACAGGTAACAGTTGTTTGAATTACCACTATAATAACTCTTTGCTCTGGTGTACATTGTAGTAAACAGAGATGGCAACAAAGAAAATGTACATTTAGCCATCTGATTTTGTGATGAGTTCTAACACCACAGACTGCTAAAAACATAAAGCAATGTCAAATTACATTTATCTGTCGGTTTTTTTGTTACCCTCATTTCAGCATGTGAAGCAAAAGGTAATATCAGCAGAACCTTAGTCACTGTTGTGGTAGGGATACGGTTCTGCAGTCATAGATGCTTTGAAGAAAAATTTGATGCTCTTAATTTTGTTTCTTAAGAAAAATAATCACTACTGTTGGAAAAAAGGGATGGAAATATTTTTCTAGTCTTGTATTTTGTTGCTTTCATAAAAGCCTACATTTTGACTTGAGGATATGGACCTTTAAATGGAGTAAACTACTGCCATTATTAAAAACACTTTCCTGGAAAGAATTCAGAGATGTTCAAGCCTATTCTTTTTTTTCCCTGGCACAGTATTCTAATTAACTCTCAACCATTTCTTGAGTAATGTTTTTAAGGTCACTAGCTTGGCTGGGTATTTGGTAATAAAAATTATACCCCATGTCTGCAATAGGACCACTAATTTAAAATAGCCATTTGATTCAAACTGACCTGTTTGCCAGCATAACTAATGAAGTGTCACTTTAATATTTAAAGTACTGTTCTTTCAAGGTAATTGCTATTTACTGGTAATTCTTCTTCATTTGATGGTTTATTAGGCACCTATAGGAATTTAAATTGGGCAACTGAAAAACTGTAATTGTCTAACTAGCGTAATTCTTTGCTATAAATAAGCCCAGACACCTGCTTAAGGAAGGTTTTCTGTTTCTGTTTTTAAGGAAGTTTTTTATTTCTGTTTTTTTATACCATAAAAGAATTGGGAAGGTTGATTTGGAAAAGATATTTTACCTATTAATAAGATATTAGGAAAGAGCCAGCAGAAGGTGCTGACATCCAAAGGAATGCAGGGACTTGTTTTGGCTAATTCTGCACCCACCCACGTGGGCGTCAACATTCCACCCAAACGTGGCAGGACTTTGCCTCTCCTTGTGGCAAGGGGGATAGATCTGGGGAAGAAGACAGAGGGAAAACAGCCAGGAAAGAATTGATCTTAAAAGTAATTCCAGAAAAAGCATAAAACCAGTGTTCTCTTAGGAAAAAACCCACTGTAATTGGAAAAAAAATTAGCTGGTAAAAGAAACACATTGTTTGCTTGTTCCTTTTCTGTTCTAGTTTGTTATTGAGTATCTTCTTTTGTCCTCAATGCATCATAAGGCTTTATTTTGTCCACAGAATATAGCTATATAAATTAACCTTCTTGCTAAAAAGATGTGTTTTGTCCTCCACAATCTGATAAATGCATTAGAAAGGAGACAGAAACACCTCTTTCTGAGAAACTCCTGCTTACTTTTGTTAATACTTGCCTCTTAACAAAAGCACTTTCTGAATGGGCACTGCAGGTTACAGTTTTATTAACCTTTTCTTTCTTCCTACTTGAAACTGTTTCTTTTTTGTTAAAGCACAAGTCCCCAGCTCAGTGTTCTTTAATAACTTTTAGGATTGTTTCTGTGACACATGTGTTCTGTTGTTAGCCTTTACCAGTAATAGCTGTTGAACGATGTTTAGATTACATGACCCTAAAAGCAAGAGCTCTTGTACCTGCCTTCACATTTTCTTGCTATAATGTGAGTTCTTCAACTATTAGTGAATTTATCTTTTTTGTATCTATGGATTGGGAGCTAAGAGTCAAAGGAGCCCCATGTTTCACTAGGTTACGCAGACTTTTTTCATGAAGTGGATATCTCCATTTCCAGAGATTAGAAGATGATTTGGTTTTACCATCTTAATTTCAAAAGAAAAGAAAGAACAGTTGGAAGCAGATCCTGCTGTGGAACTTTCACACCAGATAGCTTATGTTTAGTCAATATATAGTCAACCAAAAGGAAGTACTTAAAATGGGAAATGTTGAGTAACCCTGTCTTTTGGTAGCTTTACCAGTACTTTTTTTCTGCTAGAATTTAAAGTTAAGAAAGATAGCAATAGTGTTCCCTCCTCCACAGATTCAGCCCAGGTTTGAGTTGATACAGTTAGGTTTGGTTTGTGGCTTGTCCATGCTTGGGCAATGGGGATCATTGAAATGTCTGTCTGCACCTGAATTCCAGTCCAGTGGTGTATCCAGTGGGCGGTGTGAAGATGCTATGTCATTTGCTCCTAGGTGCATCACCCTGTGGAGATTTGCCAGGTGACTTCATCATCCCACTCAGTCTTGCTACTGTATTCTGTATTTCTGCAGCACGGAGACAGCACAATATCCTGGCAATCTGTGTGTGCATTAATGAAGTGTTTGCCCACAGTTCTTAACATAGGGTTAGTAACAATGATTGCTAGCATAATGCACTATTTAAATGGACTGTGTGGTCTAAAATGTGGCTATACACCTGCATAAACCACAAATTATTTTGTCATGGTTGCTATACTTTGTGCAAGCATTTAATGAAAAGCACTGTTGCAATCCATCAAATACTCACTTATATTTTTTGTGACTGAAGAACTTTGTTCTTCATTGCTGTGTTACTGTTTTGGTCCACAAACTTCATGAGTTAATGTTGACACAATTGATCTATGACAGATCCAAGAAAAGCCCAGATACAATACTTTTTGTGGTCAGGCCCAGGAGAGGATTGAACCAGAATTCAGATTTGCTGCTGAGGACTGTTACTATTTCAGATCCAGTACTTGAAAACTGATTAAAAAATGGATGAAAAGTGCTATTCTCAAAAGCACAGATGAAACTCACCTAGAAAGAGTGGTAGTCACTGCATCTGGGCATGTGCATACGTGAACGAGATGTGTGTTTGTGTACATGTTCATGCATGCATGTGAGCACACATTGCTTTTGTGTGATGGGTCTTGTGTCGATTCACAGCAAAAGCTTGGTTTTCCAAACATAGAAGATTTTCTGTATGCTAGTCGAAAACTCAGTGTGAAGAATTAAAAGAGAGTTTTTTTGCATTATTAAACTGTTTTTCTCCCTCTTCCCCGTTCTTCTACTTCAGGGAAACCCTCTTTCAGAGTAAGAGAGAAACAGGGATGTAAAGTGAACTACTGTGAAAGAAGCCCATGGTATCCAAAACTGCTGTGGTGTTTGTTTTTTCTCCTGTCATGGCATGAGCTCATGAATACCATTCTGAGCTCTTGAGGCTCTCTTTCTTCATTGACTTATCTTTTATGTGCAGAGTCAATAGGAAACCTTGTGAAGGCTTAAATAAATACCTACATTCAAACTGAAACCAAGCTGGCTTCCAACAGTCAGGGTTCCCATTATCTCATCTTGTTTCAGTCAAAATGCTGGCATGAAGCAATCCAATGGTATCAGAGTAAACATCGTTGCACACAAATTTATAAATACTCTGCCTTGCCCACAACAGTTCTGTGCTTTGAATAAGGAGCTTCCCTGCCTTGAATGGATACTGTGTCTTGGAGTACTGAGTAGGTGCCATTGCTCTCGTGTAGGTGGTTTTATCAGCTCTGTAAGCTGTGGGGGGAAGGTGCTGAGAAATATCACCTCTGTCCATCCTTGGTTGATATTATTGTCTGTGTTCAGAGAAAGAAAAGCTGAAGGATATTCACTAGGGTGACAAATCCTAGTGTGGAGAGCTACTGGAAGATTGTTCACAGGAGCATATTCGTCTCACGATGAATAGTGCGAGTGGCAGAGTTTCTGTCTCTCTTGGGAGGCAGGGAGGGAGTTCGTGAAGGAAATTTGTCTTTACCCTTCCTTTTTCTCCTATGGACACTTGGGGTTTTGTACCATTTCCCAATGGCTTCCTTTTGTGTAATCTCATGTGACAGAGGTCTGTGCAATCTTCTCTCACAACATGGAAGACTGGCACAGCTACATTCCTGCAACATTTAGCTTCTGGTAAGTGGAAAGCTGAGATGTGGAGGGCCTGGTCAACAGGAGGCTGCATGAGGGATCTGCAGAGCATGGAGGCTGGTGTCAATGGATTTCTTGACAGTAGCTTCTAAGGAAAGTTTGTGCTCTGGGACTCGTCCCCTGGAGTCTCAATACATGCTGGAAGGAGAGGATATGCTCGGTGCTTGCTGTGCATTTGGTGTCAGAAATTCTCCTGTGAAGCAGCTTTTGCCTTCTCCTTTCTAACTACTGTCAGGTCCCGAGCTTCCCTACTCTGTTGCAGAGGGAATGAAAGGTTCTATATATATATTGATAAACCCTTGCTTAATTGTACTTTTCTTTCACCTAAGCACCTGGGCCCTTTTTCACAGGCTTTCCATGCTTTGATTTCTCACCACTCCTCACGCTTATAGGAGTCAGTTATGTGTCTCAGATGTTCAGCCAGTCTTTGGCTCCTGCCACCTCTCTCTAATCCTGCTCAGAAAACAGTGCTTTTAAATGTCAGCTCCAGTTCCCCCTACTCAATATCAAATTAACTCAGCTTAAAAGATTTTGAGTTTTTTTGGCTTGTATACATAGCACCATCTCCCAAACCTGTGACACAGGCAAGTTTTCATTGCAGTGTTTTCTCACAGCAGGAGCATGTGAAAGGAGCGTGTTTTGAGAATGACTTAACATCAAAGTGGCTGTACATGAGCTGTCCTGAGAAGCATAATGCTTATCCTGGAAGATGGAAGAAGTGTTTATGTTATGCTAATGGCCAGAGGTCTCAGTTCACATTTAGTTTCCTCTCTACCACAGTCAACAGAAGTAGAGATGAGAAACCTGCGTCAGGCAGATACAGATTTGTTGATCTCTCTCTGCTTAATTACAGTAAAGAGAAGTCAGGAGTATCTGTGATTGTCATTCCTGCCTGGTTGCACTCTATCATTTCTTAGAGAACTGCATTTTTGCAACTCTAGAGAGAAAAGGCTTTTTTTTTTTTTTTTCTTTACCCCTATGGGCTTGCCTAAGAAGATACCCATCTTTAATATGAAGCTTTGAAGCATTATTATGGTAATGTCAGGTAACTGCTCTTCAACATAGATTGACAGCTAGCTATTAAATAAGGGTAGGGAAGAATGTGGCATCTGTGTAGTGAATGATGCATGTGGTTATTTTAAAATGTTTTTTTTATAAGCAGAGACATGGCAATTGCAGGTTTTCTTTGCCTTTTTGATTTAACAGCATTTCAGGGTCTTTTGCCAAACCACAAGTAAAAGCAACACTCAGATCAAACTGCAGTCTCAAAATATTTTCCCCACCCTGATTCAAGCTCAAAGGATTTGATTTCTAATCAATTGCAAAATGGACTACTGGAAGACAGTATCTTTTCCATGTGCCCATATGAGCCTCTGAAACAAGCAAAAATGTATTAGTTTCTAAAACCACTCAATTTCTGACCAGTTTTCACTAGAGTTTAAATTGACTGGTACCTGACAACTGCAATGGATTCATTTTCAATAAGTTGAGCTCTGAATTGCTGCTCGTTGGCACTGGCAAGGATACCATGATGAGCTCACAGAGCTCAGTACATGTGCTCCTTTTCACAGTCAAAATGACATGTTCTGCCAACCCAAAGAAAATTGCCAGCAGCAAAAAATTACATTTTCCTCCATACCATGGGTTTTGGGGCTAGCATCTTTTCCCCATGCCTGGTTAATATACTTTAATATACTTATTTTTTCCTTTTTTTTTCTTTTTTCCATGTAGCAAAGGGTATGACAAGGAACAGGACTGGACCATGGAAATAGTGGCCACCTGCAGACAGAATATTAGAAATGTTAGTTTTTAGTGACATGCTTCACTCCTTTGATTCCAGAAGAGTCCTTTGAAGAGCCAGATACTGCTCACATATCACTTGCATAGCTTTATTGCATAGTAAGTCTTCTAAGGAGAAGAATGTAAATTCCATACTCATTATTTGGCTAAGAAAACTGTGAACTCCTTAACCTTTTTCCCTTACCATTTCAACAGAATTTGACCTAAATATAAAGACTGAAACCAGCATTAATTTTTTCTTCTCTGCAGTTGAGGTCAAGAAAGGGAAGGCAAAAATATCAGAGTGACTGCTTCTTCTTGCAGCTTGTCCAGCCTGACAGTCTGGTGGGAATGCCCGTTGGTCTCCCACCCAGCTTGCTGGTTCCTTGGGGCAAAGTATGAAGCGGGTCTAACGTGGTGTAACTTGCATTCCAACCAGCGAGCAATTGCTTACTAAAGTACTCCCGAAGCTGTTTGTTGAGTTTTCCTTGTTTGCAGCAACTTTAACAAAGCTTGCAAAGTCTCTTTTCAGCTCTGTAATTTATACATTTTCAAGTTCCACTGCAGAACTAAATAGGTATAAAAGCAACTTCAAGGGAGTCTCCCTTGATTTCTAGAGTGGGATTTGTTAGAGCATGGAAGTATAATGAAACATCACTGCATATGTTCACTGCCAGGTCTGGTTCAAGAGAATGACTCCTGAGAGATCTCAGACCCATTGCAGACAAGACTTCTTTCCACAGATTTCTTTGGTTTTTTTGGCATTGCCCATGGATGTGGTACATTCAAACACTTAGAGATCCAAAGACAAGGAGTGTGTTGAGAGATTTTAAAAACAAAACAGATCAGAGAATTGGCTTTAGGGATTTTTTTCCCTCAGGAAGAGAAAAGAAATATGGCCATGATTAAAATGTCATTATGAAGAAGACAATGATCAATCTTTAGTTGTGTTCACTGAGAAGAGGAGATATTGACTTTGTTAGCAACAAATTTAATTGACATTGGCTGCTTGGAGAAGTAGTCATCTACTGAGAGATGCTTAAGCATTGCAACAGGCTACTTGCCCAAGCAGTTGGCACACTCCCTTATGAGAGAATTTAAGGAGCAAGTTAGATAAACCTTTGCTTGGAATGGTCTAGGAATTTCTTTTACCTGAAACTTCCACAGTTTTGTTTTGGTCCTGTATTCCTGTGGGCTTCAGCTTTAACCCTGTAACTTCTGAAAAGGAATTATCAACATATGCCAGTAGAAAATCACCCAAATAAATACCATTGCCACAACAGGTCATTTAAAAGACCTCCCATGAATCCTCATCTTTGTACAGTGAAAAGCGTATCGGTGTGTACCCACAAGGCTTTAGAATGCCTCTAAAGTTCATTGGAAAATAAAGCTATGATGGTATCTAATCTCTTAACCCTAACAGATAATCTGTTCCTCTGCCTCAGATTGCAGGCATACCATGAAGCGCTGAGATTGGCATGAGCAGCACACATTTTTATTTGAGGGGAACATAAATCCTAAGTATCTTGTTTGTGTGTAATTATTCTTGCCCTGAGGTTGCAGCATCTTGTGCACACAGCTGCATTGTGAACATTTTTCCAAGTTTATTTAGCACTGAGTGCAAGTACTTTACATGTCAGAGCTGGGAACGCTCCTGTTTCAGCTGACTCCACTCCTTTGGGGTGTTGTAGAGCGCTTAGGTGACTAAGCGAGAGGCGGTTGCACAAGCCTGGAGAGACAGGGAGCTTATTTAATCACATTAGAGAAAGAGAGAGTAGGCGCCTGGGAGCAGACAGAACTAATCTGCGAGGAGAAGCGAGAGTGAGCAAGAATGTCTTATGGAAAGAGTTGGGAGGTCAGTGCATTGGAAAAGTCAGTGCACCTTTAACAGAAGATTTCTACATGTTTTCTCAATTCACATATGTCCATACCTAAGAACCTAGCTAAGGGCCTCAACTCCTCTCAACACACAGCAGCTAATGAGCTAAAACTATGTTCCAACAGGACAGTTGTTGTCCTTGTTTCCTTTTGCTCCTCACCCACCTCAATTTTAAAGAGATCAGCAAATGTATGGACTGTGATTTCATTAACCAAGTATCTTGGTGGTTTCCTGTCCTCTTTAAATTGTTTTTTTCTTGTTAAATGGTGCAGAGTGCAAAGCAAACCTGCTCTGTGGCAGGGATGCCACCTGGAAACAGAGATCTCAGCAGTAGCATAAGGATTTTTGAGTCTCTCTACCCTCAGTTTTACTGAGGATACAATGGGCTGGTTGAGGGGCTGAGATGTTACTTCATAGAATCAACCTGTACTCTGCTTTGTGGAAACAGACACAAGGTAAAGATGTTATCTCTGTGATTCTGACTAAATGCCTGAAACAGAGCACGTCTGAAATGCCTAATGTATATTGTACAATCATCTAGTCACATGCTATGGCCCTTTCAGCTTCCACTTTTCTTTTTTTTATATTTCAGGGGTAATATTTTTGTAGCAAGTGATAAAATAATTTTATTCTTCATTCAGCCCATTTATAATTTGCTATTAATGGCCAGACCAGGTGTACCCCTAGACCAGGTCGATATGTAGTGGTGTACGTCCACTGCAGGCAAAGATGGCCAGTACAGAATGCAGGAAGGTGAGGACAAGGAAGAAATTCCAACTGTATGTATGCATCCTTAGCAATGCTTCAGTTATGGTTTGTACTCCTCTTTGTTTTCAGTCAGATGTGGGACATAACCTGTAAATGAGCTCCATCTTTCACTCCCTTTTCAGTGTAGAGCTTTGAGGGAATCTCCTTTTTTTGTGTGTGTGTGTGTATAGCATGTGTCACTTCTTGACCTTCAACCTGCAGGCAGTCCTGGAATAATTAATTAATTTAGACTTGTTTGGGAAAAAATTTGATAATTGTTTGATTTTTATGAGTAGACTGATCTGTTGGATGATGTCAGCATGCCATGAGGCCAGCCACATGAGCAAGATACGGTGTTCCAATATGGCTTTGGAAGTAGAGGGAGTGGTCAGACCTGTGTTGGAAACAATGTCCTTAGAGCAGGTATGAAACGTCTCACATGGGGAGTTCAAAGAGCTGAAATTCAGAATCTGACTTGTGGCTCATTTGAGACAGCAGCCGTTCCTTGTAAAAAAGAAATAAGGATGGCTGCAGCAGCAACAGGTGTGTAACATGCAGCTCTTTAAAATTCCCAACACAGTTTTCTGCAGGGGACAGTATTGGAAAATCCATTCCTGTTGCTTTTCTTCAGGGTGTCAGAAGGACCGAGGATGTAACTGTATAAAGCAATTGTCATAAACATTCAAACTAGTTGAATCTCCATGTCAGGTTTTATTGCAGCCTTGCAATTTGGGCTAGGTTCTCTGAACTCTACTAACCTTGGCAGATCTACAGGGAAAGCCTGCAAAATCCTTGAGTTCAAAGCAGGCAAAATATATGACACCTTTTGAAAGTTTGGCTTTGAGCGTTGAGTTTATTTGAACTTACGTTAACCAAAGCCAATAAAAAATGGCTTGCATGAGCTCCCGCAAGGTGAAATTCCAGCAGAGAGAATGAGAATAGACGACCTGTTTGCCAAACACAGTTATTTTTATTTGTGTTAAAGGAAGAAAGTTGACAGAGTTTGAGTACTTTTATATTTGATTTAAAGTAGGAATAAGGAAGATTGTATCTTAAGGATATTATGTAAAAAATATTATCCCTCTGGGAAGATATCCCAATCAACCTGGACTGTATCCATTAGATAGATAAAAGGGTCCTCTTTCTGGGCAGTTTGTATTTCATTCTACTGATACCTGGGAATACTGAGGAAGAAAATAAAGCACAGAGGCAGAGATCAAAATATGAATAGCTAGTACCTATATTTTATTTTTAAAAAAGCAGATTAAGTAGAAATAAAATCTAGCCAAAATTCACTGCAATTTGCTGTGGCAGAATCAATCTGTGGACAACATCATGCTTAAATGAGGGGCTAATGTTTTACTGGGTAAGAAATGATCTTGAATAGCCAAGAGCCAGTTGTAGAAATAGATTCTGTGGGTCCAGAATTAAAGGCTGGATACCTGGAGAGTGAGAAGGACTCCTTTTTGAAATTATTTTTAGTAAAAAGTCTGTTGAGGAATGGTAGGTGAGTATGTCTACTGAGGTGCAACAGAGATGGCAAAACAATCATGGGCATAGCTAAGATGGTTGCTGGTTGAGGAGGCACTTCACATAAACTTTTCGGGTATGACGTGTCACTGAGCATGTGTGCCATAAATCACTGGTCTGCAGTTTCACCTGGAAACAGTGGGAGGGGTTTAAGTGAGTATTTAAGGACATGACAAAGGAGGTTGGACAGGGGGCTATGTGTGTATTTGTATATCTGGAAACAGTTACTGAAGGAGAAGGGGAAGAATAGCTGAAGTGCAAATACTGAAGCACACCTGACTTGTGAAGGACAGGAGTAAACAGTCTGATGTTACTATAAGCCTTTAATGAGATAAATAAGGAGAGATAATGAGTTAAATAACCAACCTAATAGAGCCAAAGATATTCTGGGGAGTCTGATTGCTGAGGAAGTGTGGTATATCTGCCAATGACCTCAAGAACTGGATTTGGTAGATACTGATCTTGCTTGTTAGAGGTCTGTCGTTATGGGAGGCTTTGACTTCCTGGATTATATAGGGGAACAAATAGCTAAATTCAGACATTTCTGAATGCAATAACCAGCAGGGTTCCTTACCAGTCACTGAAACAGCAAGAAGCAATACTTTTTTAAATTTGACACTAAGTTGTAGAATGAAGCAAAAAATAACCTTGCTTTGAGGGATTTCAATTTCAATTAAAATGAATGATAAACAAGTGCAGATCTATAGCTTAACTTTTCAGCTCCAGATAATTGGTATTTGATACATTTAGGAAACTAGCTAAAGCCTGAAGAGCTCAAGAGGACTGGATTGTAAAGCAAAGCTGGTCCTTCTTTGAATCAAAGGTGCAAAAATTTTCTGGAACAGGCATGTCTTGTGAAGTGAAGACATGGAACAAAAGTTATCAGATATGCCTGAATAAGGAGTAGAAAAAAGAACAGATCAGCAAAGAAAGACACATGTACGAGGTCAGGAAATATATGGGTAAAATGAGAATTGGCATGAGACAAGCTGAGTTTAACTCTGCAAAAGAAATTAAAACAAATAGCAAAAGGTCCCTCAGTCACATAAATAAAAGGGAAAAAACAAAGTAGTTTGTCATGGCCCAGTAATTTATCAGATACGTTTTTTTTGTTTCAGTTAGGATTCTTATTCTGAATATTCAGGCATAGCAGGTTTTTTAGTGGCTACAGAAACCTGGAAATTGAAATGGCTTCAACCAAAGTGGGAGTAACAACTCAAATCAAATACTGGAGACTGGCTGGATCATTGTCATTTTGGTATCTTGAAGGAACGGACCCATATAACTGCAGGCTTAAGAACAGTATTTTCTATAAGACTTAACAGATATAAAAAGCCCCTCTTCAGCTGCAGAATGTGAGTCTGTCTTCAACAAATGGGCAAGGATGGCCCTGTTGGAGTGCAGGCTATTCATAGCAACTATTCTATTCTTTTAAAAGGAAGAATAGGACATAAGGTAGCAGAAAAAGGAAAGAAAGCACAGGAGGCAAGATCAAGCATGATCTAGGTAAACCTAGTCACTCTGGTAAAAGCCCTGGTGTTTCTAGTCAAGGAAATGCAGTCCTCCTTGCTTAGCTCCTAGTATGGTGTAGTACGTGAAAATGAGAGGCACGCTGAGTAATGCCAGTAAAATTGTGACTAATAGGTAAGCTAAAGGGCAGATTTAAGTGAAAAGAGACCTTTCCAACTGGAGGGAAGTTGTTTTTGAAAGCTCTTCTTAATGATTGATTTTGGGACCAGTCTTCTCTGTTAATTTTACTAGAGACTGTTGCCTAGATAATGAAAGTGTGCTAGTGAAACTAGCTGCAATAGTGTTGGGAGGTAATGGTAGAAGAACTAAACACCTGGAGAACACAAGGCATAAAATGGGAAAGGCAGAGAGAAATAGGTTTGAGATTAGTTATAATAATAAGTAATAGTAAATAGTAATAATAAGTAAAAGTAAATGCAAAGCCCTTGCTAAAAGAATTTTGTCTGTAGCTGTGGGGTTCACCAGTCTGGAGTGGCTGAAGAGAAGGAAAATGCTGCTACAACTGAATGTCTCCAGTGCTCTGTGTATGTCAGTGAAACAGCCATCCAGATCCTGGAGTATGGCAAGCAGGTTATTTTCAGTGTGCACAGGTATAAATCCTACTTTGCTATGTTATACTATGTTATCCAGTCTGAATCCTAGGGCGGGATACAGGCCCAGGGATTTCTTTAATGATACACATTCTGATTGGTGTTCAAATATGAATGCAGCTATTTGCATGCATTACTCACCCTGTTCCTTCTTTGTTGCTGATCCTGGGATTTAGAAGAGCACAGACCTGTTCAATGTTTCTTAATCCAAAATTTGGTATTGACTGTCATTGGCAGGCTGTATTTTTAAGAAGCCTGCTTTGAAATGTCAGATCTTATCCTAATTGAAATCCTCTTACCTTTTATGGGATTTGTCAGACCAATTCACTCAGGATGTCTTGGCATGAGAAGATGTACCATTGTTGCCAAGGTTGAGGAGTTCCTTGCCAAGTAAGTTCCTTGCTTACACTCCAGCAAGAGGTAGATGAAGATGTCAGCTTTAGTGCTGTAGCCATTCCTCTTCTCTGCTGTCCTCTTTTCTTCATAGGACATTTTTTTTTTTCCTTTCAAGTACTAGCTGTCAAGATAATATAAGAGACTGATAATATCTAGAGTTTATCTTTTCAGTGTTTCGTCACATTTTGAGATTCTGGAATAGAAACTCTTTCTGCCTCTATCTCTCTAACTGCTGGCAGCATAGTCCCTCCCCATGGGCTAAGACAATGCTTTAGACTTACAGATTTACAACATCAGTTGCAAAACCAGATTCTGCCACATTCTGGGAATTAGCTTCCATTTGCACCCCTTTTCCCTTAGGTGTGGATGATATGCAGCAGGATAAATCTGGTCAAGGCTCTGCAAAGATCTACCTCACTGCTGGTTTTCATTTTGCCTTTAGATAGGCGATTGATTATGTTCACCACAACCATTCTGTGTTTGAGCAAGAGTAGTTTCTTCAACAGGAAGATGAAAAGGATCAAGCATGGCTTGTGGTGCTGTATTATTATTGCTATAATAGGCCTATGATGGAAGGGGAGAATTCTGAGTTAATTTCTGATCCTCTTGTGCTTTGGGAGAGGAGGGACATATTCTGCTTTGAGAGATGGCTGAGATGGCACCCGAAATAGTCTGTTACTTTCTCAGTGTTTATAGCAGGCCTGTTTGTTCCCATCTGAGCAGCAGCCATTGCATGCTGAGCAGGTACAGCTGAGAGGAATGCAGAGGATTTCAGTTGTTTGAGAAGAGGTGGGTGGGGGCCTTCAGAGTCCGTGAATTCATTAAAATTCCATGTTGAGTTGCAGTGTAAATGCGTGGGCCTTAATATGCAGGGCTCCAACAGGTAAATACTCGAATCTTGGATACAAGACGTAGCAAGTTTTTACCTGCCCTTCATCCAAAAAGCTCACCAAGTACTCTATACCCACCCAAAAGGCAGTGCTCACCGCTACCTGAATATAATGCAAACTGATAGATGCAAGCACAGATTAGGGGCAGCAATCCACCTTTAGATGGATATCTGCCACAAGAGTGTGCATTCTTTACACTGAAGAAAAGTCAGAAGAAATCAGACACTCTTTACGTTGCTGTTTTCTTTGAAGACACTTTGCTGACAGCATCCATTTGTGCTGTGCCTTGTATGAACCACTCTCAGTACCTCAAGCTGCTCTCTGAAACCCCGAAAGTCACAAAGCCTCCACTGGGCAAGTAATCTCATGGATCAGAAGCACAGAGAGTAGGGCCAAAAGCTGCCTGCAGGCGCCCTGCCTTTGCACACTCCACTTGGACCCTGTGAGGTAATTTGGCCCTTTTCGGGAGCAGTCTGCTATATGTGCCACGATCCTCTCATACCAGAGCTGGTAACTTTGCTCAGAGGAATTTCACCGTAGACTTGACTCTGCAGCCACCAAGCCCAGGGCAGTGCTTCTTGCAGCAGGCGTGGGATGAGGGAGCCACGGTGCTCTCTGTCCTGTCTCGTCATCCAGAAGCAGCACAATAACTTGGCACTGAATTTTCTCTTCTCGCGTGAGAAGATGTGAGTGTGCAAAGGTGACTCCTGAACCCCCACAAAAAAGGGACTGGGCACCCTCAGGAGCTGTGGCTCTCACCTGCTCATCTGCAGCTGCAGTTCTCTGCAGCTTGTGGGGTGTCTGGGGGGCTTGTTCTTCAGTCAGCACTCCTCTTTGCCAGTTACTGGCTCCTTTCAGTGGACAAATCAACTGGGGCATGTGAAACCACACAGCTTTAGATCTCTTTCATTTATTTCTCTTTTAAAAAATAAAATGTTAAAGGAGAGCTGTGGTCACAGAAAAAAAAATAATTTCTCTACCGTAACAAGGCAATGAAAACATCTACATGAAGAGAAAACACTGAAAGTAGAGAACTGTGTTATTCTTTGGAGAGAATGCTGGAATTAAGGTTTAAAAAAACTTTTTAAGGCATCCAGTTTTTACAGGTCTCAGTTACTTCAGGGATCAGACATTTAAAAGATATTTTCTTGATCTGACTCTTTTGCAGGACCTGAGTATTTTGAAAGACTTCCTGCACATACATGCCAGTTATTTGATCTGATCATTGTTTTAATAAAACTATTATTTAACTAACCACGAGTTAATTTCTTTGGCCCTTTGGGAGCCAGCCACAAATAGTAGCAAGTTATTGTGTAACCTGGCTAAAGCTGAGCTCCTTGTGTTCCTTGCCAACTCCCACCATTGACAAAACCACTTACAAATGGATTTTTTTTCTTAATGGAGTTAGACTATTATGAAAAAAAATCCTGTGAGATCCTTAAAAGTTGTCTTCGTGTAACCTTTTTCTAATCCCTTTTAATCTGTTTTTTTTTTCTGCCTAAGGATGTAAGCAGATACCCTGTAAGGACAGAAGGGATTGTCTAAGATCTGTTATGTGGAAGGATTGGTACAGAGAAACACTTACTGTAAATGGAGTGTGCCAGGCCTCTACTTCAGTGAGAGGATATTAGAAAGCTCACTGAAATTTTTTCCTTACAGTAACCTACAAATTGGGATAACTTTCAAGGAATTTTCCTAGAGGGGAAAAAAATTACTCAAAATGAATGCATGTTTTATTTAAACTATTCTGGAAAATTTCAGAATTTTGGTTCAGGAGCAGGTAATTTTATTTTCACTGTGACATGAAATGTTCCAAAATTTCCTTCTCTTTTACTAATGAAACTTTGGAACCAAAAAGATGACGGTGGCTTGATAAGCCAGTGAGAGAGGAGCAATATTTACTGGGAATGACTGAGTGAGACTATTAAGTTCCACAGTGATGTGTTAGTAAAATATGCCTGACACACAAATTGTACTACTATTTGTAGCAAACACATTCGCCTGCACACAAGCATTACCTCCAGTGTTTACTGCTCACTGAGTCAGAACGATTGTAGGCTTGAGCTTGATTTCTTTGGGACATCATAGCTGTTGCTCCAGTGACCTATTCTGGCTTAGGCACTCGATCTAAATTCAAAAGAAACTCATCATTTTCAGAAAGATGAGACAGCTGTTGTGTGGTCGGCAAGTGGGTAGTGTAACACAGGAAGCTGTGGCTTTGCTTTGAGGAGGACAAGGTATGTAGAGTCACCAAGACCCCTTGTGAAACAGCCTTGCACTTGAGCACAGGCAAATGGATGCACCTGGAAAGAGAAGTGCTGCACGATGAAAGGGGGCTTGGGGTGGGAGGAGTCTAGAGAACAAGGATTTCAGGTCAGCAGGCAACCAACTCCAGAGGCCTTCCTAGGCTGATGTCATGGCCAAAAGGATTCAGACAGCCTTTGAATATAAAAAACAGGTAGGAGCAGTAAACAGAGGCCTAAGTCTTATTTTTACCTGGGTGAAGAGTGCTTTACTCTTCCACATGGAATGGGATGTCTTCTGCTGCAACTCACATCCAAAGAAATTTGAAAAACAGGACGGGGCAGAGAAGACCAAGAAAAAACCAGTTGGGACAGGGAAGTGGGAAATTCTTGGGAAAGATTTTTTCATATTTCTCTGCAGTTGAAGTCATCTGGTAATCAAAAGTTTTCAGAACAGTCTGAAGTCTTCATCTCCAGAGATGGCCAAACGAAGACCATAAGATACTGCTTCTTTGTTACAAGCTGTTTCCCAGAGATTTTGCAATTGAACAGAGCATTTAAGCTTAAGCCAGTGACAACAGAGAAAAACTTCTTGATCTTTTCTACAAAATGCCATTTGCAATAAATATTTTTGGCTCAAAAACATATCCGCTGTGGAGATGGGGCTGGTAAATCTATTTAGGCTAGCATTTTTCAGGATGCATCTTTTGCAGAAGTGGCCTGGAAGTATTTTCAAATGAGTGCACGATAAGGCATTTACTGGCCTTGCAGCTGTCTCCATCAGACACTGGAGAAAAGAGTTTTCTGTTGCCATTGGTCAAAGCTCAGTAGAGCTGCCTGGTTCTGAGCAGTAGATGAAGCTCATCAAGGAAACGTGAAAGAGCAATTCTATACAACTTGTCCCAGTACTACTGGGCTTTAAGTAAACCATAAACATTCCCTGGAATGGCAAGTGAAACAAAAGCAATTTAAAGGTGATAAAACTCTGTTGACATGAATACTGTTCAGGTAAACCACCTTGGACATATTTATAAACAGAAACCTGTGCGTATTTAACTTTATCCCAGGAGAATTAAGCTGTTCACACAGCTTCAGGAGGCTTTCCAAGTGTCAAAGGTCTCATTCACCAGCAGACTCTGCTGCCTGACAGCCATCCTTGACAAAAAGCGATGTTTTTACCAATCAGTTGAGGAAGTTTTCTCTCCATGAAGGTTGTTGTTGAGCCTCAGTTGGGAGGGAGATTTTGGGAGCATTGTTGCCTCTGCACACTCTTTTTTGGGGCCAGTGCAGGTGCTAGAAGGATCTGTACCACTGGACTTCCTCTCATTGGTATCCCTGAAAGCTTTATTTGGATTGAGAGGCAGAAGTAAGAGGTTTTTGACAGAGAAAGAGTATTTGTGAGAAGAAAGGAGCCAACCTTGTTGTAACTCTATTTGAGGGTCTTCCAAGGGCTGCTTGAAGCCTTTCCAGGTTTAGTATCACTTTTAGGTACTGCTTCTTTGTTACAGAAGTACTGAGGACAAAGTAGGAATGAAGATGTCCTTTCTGGGTCCTTCAGCTCTAAGGAGAAGGCCCAGCACAGTGACAATGTCTGTAAGTCTTCTGTTACAACAGGGTGGAGCCACTGCTGGAGTTTCCCACTCCGATGGAGCAGTGGTGTTTTGCTTTGCAGCAGATTTCAATGCTCTGCTCTAATCTTCAAGCGAGGCTGCTTCTCCTGGGAGTGCATAGCTCCAGTTCACACCAAGGAACTCCCTACACTGGGAAGCATGGTTCTATTTTATCACTGTTTCTCTTGCAGGTAGCATGATCGACGGGGGCAGAGCAATCAGAGCTCTGTTTCCTGTAAGTCTGTGTTGTTTCTCTGGGTGAAGATCTAGAGTAGCTTCACTGCTGCTGGGCAATGAGTCTACAACTCATATTCAGGTAAATGGATTTGTCTCAGGATGTTTTCCTCTGAAAAAGGGCAGGATAATGAACACATACACAGTGGCCCATGCACATTGCTTTCTGCACCCGTTTGCTCTGGTCTTACTATTCTATTTCTGTCCAGATAAACAACCAAGAATTCACCATTCTTTTAGGTATCATGAAAAATTAAAAACAACAACAGCATGGTCTCCGTGATATACAGGCTAATTATTCCTCAGGGACAGGAATGACTGATGGGTGAAGTTTAGGATTAAAAGGGAAAGCACATTTTAGGCAATGAAGAAATTAATTTGTGTAATTCAAGACGGCTGGGTTGCTTTCTTGTTTTTGGTCCTCCTTTCCCCTGTTCATCAATTCATTATTTTCCATGTTCTGAAGGGATACAAAACCAGCACCTGGGAGGAGATACACCTTTTGAAAAAAAGCCAGAAATTTAAGTGAATTCAGAAGTTTCAAATCCTCCTACTGTAAAGAATAAACTGTACTGGTGCACTGGAATAAGTTCAGCTCTGGGAGATATTTAGAGGCCTTCAGGAACAGGTATAGAGAAATACACCCAGTAAATTACCCCACCATGGGGTACTGAAATGATATATATGATTTCTAGGGGTCTTCTGAAGGTCTATTCATTTCCTGCTAATAGCAGAGTCACCCAGTGATCTTCTCAGTACCTGAAAATCTGGACCAAAGGTAATGAGGTGGCCTTTTTCTTTTAATCTTTACGTCTCCTGTCCTCATGGTAAAGGGTTTTGTTCTTGCAGACTTTATTTCCTCATCTATACAATGGAGATATTTACAGCACTTCCCCGAAGAGCTTGTCTGGTGTCCTAGAAGAGTGCCAGTTGTGCAGGGATTAGAGTCCTGCTCACAGGCTGTGACTGCTGCTGACCCAAACAGGGACAGGGAGGGGGCTCTGGGCCACTGATTTCTCACTGATTTTCTCCCCTCTTAACCTCCTCCTGGGCTTCATTTGGGCTCACAGAACCTATCTAGGACTCCCTGGGACAAGTCCCTGACTACAGCCCTGACTTCATTGCCTCTGCTTATCACTCACTCACTGAACTCATCTTGGGCTTGGTTCACAAGTATGTTAATACAGTCCAGCTTTGGTGCAGGCCTGCTGAAGTCACTGATTTGGAGAAATGCAGTGAACAAAATTTTTAACAAGTTGCCTTATCATGCTGGCCAATACTTAGCAGGACAAATATTTTAAAGCAATTTTTATCTGCAAATCCCTAGCCACAAATAATTCTGATAATACTGTGTTCTGGACTTTTGTTGCTGTCTCTCTAGTGTTGGGGGCATATTCAGTCCAGAAGTTTCTTTTAAGAGCTGCTGTACCCTATGAACAATACTAAACTTAGCAGAGAGGCTGGGAATTATATGGCCTAACAGTGAAAGCAATGCAGCCAGAGCTGTATAGCTGCTGATTTAAATCCCTTGGCTTTGTTCTTCTGCCCTAGTTGGCTGGTAAAGTTTTGGAGGATTTATACTAGAACTCTCTTTTTCTGTCATTTTCCCCTTTGATTTGGTACATTCTGAAACCTACAAGAGACAGTAGCCAAAATATTTTTAATACGAAAAAATTAGACATGCCTAAACATAGTAAAACATATATTCTTTCACGGACAAGTACATAAAAAGATGTCACATGTATGTTGAAGGCATTTAAAATATATATGCAATCTGAGATAGTAATTATAAATTGCATATAAACGAAGAGACATACACACTTAGTTATTTGCCAACTGCCTGTATATGAGCACCTGTGAAAATTTACAGGTGAAGAAAATAATAATATCAACATGCATGTGAAGAGAAGACATGAAGGGTGTCATGCCAAAATGTATTTCATATTTTTTAATTTTTATTTTGTTGTATTTGGAAAACAGTAGCTTCAATGCACATTTTAGATAGTCTGTCTATAATCTCAGTCTGATGGTGTAACACTGGATCTGGGTTCATAGGTGGATTTCTTGCTCAATTCTGCTACTTTAAAGAGACATGTCTGGGTAATTCTCCATAATTCCTCTTTGGATTTCAAATACTTAAGTACATGAGAGCTGATATAGTGTGTGTATGTGTGTGTGTGTGTCCTGAAGTGTTGGTCTTGCATATGGCATGGGGAGAAGGTGGAATCTGCAGATATGAAAAAGGTATGGGTCAGAATGCAGGAAGAAAGTGAGCTACTGTCTCTCTTCTAACTTAAGCCAGGCTGCTGTGAGCACAAGAGGCTGTATATGCAGATCAAGGTTACCAAGGGACATAGACACCTCTGGCTTAAGTTATTTTCCTTATTAAACTGGCAGTGGAAGAAATAAGTGATGTAAAATTCTCTAGATCAACTCAAAAGCACTGAAATATCATCCATGCCCTAGAAAATTAAATTGGCTTTATGGTCAGACAATGCCCAGCAGTGTAATCCTGAGACACAAGAGGATTTGGATTGTAAAGTACTCAAATTAAAGGAGTGCTTATATTCTGGGAGTTTGATTCTTCCTACCACAAGTGGTATTTGGTTCTGGGATTTTTGTTTGGACCTGCCTGTGCCTCTTACAAAACCAAAACAAGCAAGCTGTCATTTTTACAAAAGCCCAGATGTATTTTTACTTTTTGCCCAGATGTATTTTTATTTTTGCAAAGACAGACAAATATCAGTACTAAGGTATTAAAAAACATAGCTACTAAAATGTGTCGCAATTCTTTCTGTTCATTCCCCTCCCCCCCTTCTACATTTGCCTGCTTTTTTGTGCCGTTCAACTTGTTTGCTTGTAAAGTCTTCCTTGGAGCCACATTCGTGCAGACAGACTAAAACATTTTTGACTCTGAATGAATCCCCTGAGGTAAAATTTACTCAGATAATATCTTGGTTACTACCTAACCTGTTTGGGTTATTTTTGAACACTATAAAGCGGTAGCACCAACAAAGGAAAACTCTGCATGGCACATACCAGTAGCAGCTCACTTCAAGTAACTTAAGATCTCTGCTTTTGCACAAAACACCTATATCTTGTGGCTGTAGATGTCAGAAATTAGAAACCGAAATGTTTCAGGTGATCCCCCCAGCTCCTCATCCAACATTTTTGTTCCTTTGTGCAAAAGCAAAAAACCATTTCTATTTACCTGATCACAGACATAACTGTTAAAGAATGCCAAGTATACATAACAGCACGGATTTGAATGGACTGGACAAGCAGTGCTGAGTAATCACTCTATAACCAGCTGTGATTAGGCACAGGTCCCAAAGCTAAAACTGAGCTCTGAACAGGCCTGACTTTTCTGGTTCAGATCAAAACCTCATGGCTCTTTGTTTCTATAAAGCACTGAAGCAAGTCCCCGGTTCTTCAATTTGGAAACAAATCCAGGCTCGGATTCCAAACCTGTAGCCTAGCTTCATCTCTAATAAAGCTGATGTTCCACAGATTTGGATTTCCATCCCTTCCTCCAGATGCCTGTTGTAAGGCGGATGCTGTTCCAGTGGAGGCTGCCAACCTGGCAGCACTACTCTTTCTGCTGTGTGTTGCACGTGGGCTGAGAACAGCAGCTCTGCTGACCAGCTCTGCCACAACTCCCTGTTGCAGGAAAAGGGGGGAAAGAGATAAGCAAGGATTTCCTTGCCTGATAGAGAAAATATATTTTTTTACTCTCTGCTGCTGCAAACTTAGGAGAGATCATAAATCAAAATTTATGTACTTAGGTAACGCAAGACAGGTCCTAAAATGGTGGAAAAGTTTTTAAAGGGAAAGCAGGTTACAAGAAAAGCTATTGGGCATAAGAAAAGACCACGAGGAACAAGTTTGGACACATTAGTCAGAATGAATTGAATTATAGCTATGCAACTCTTAAAAAAAAATAAATCTCTATTAAGCTCTACAGACCTATTCCCTAAGAGGAATTTCTGTTCTGCAGGAGATTTTGGGTTGTGTTAGGAAGACTATAAAGCCTATTCTTGTCAATCTCCTCTGTGGTGCTGAGGCCGTTATCAATCTGCTGGCAGATGAAGAACTCAAGGCCTGGGGAGCTCAAATGACTTGATGATGTTCATCTGCTGAGTCCTGCTGGGCTGGCAGGGGAGAGCCAGCTTCTCCTGCAGAGCTCTCTGAGACCTCTGCACAGCATCTCTCCTCCTTGGGGTCAGCATGGATGCTTTTTCAAACATCAGTCATGTTCTGTTGTGTAAGGATGGTGATAATGAAGTTTTCAAGTAGACCTGCTGTCTTGGCTCTGTACTTGAGCAGTGCTGACAGGTTCAGGAGAAAATGGCTTGCTCCTGCAGCAAAAGGTGAGTAACAACTGGGTGCATAAGTAGTTGCATGCAATGGCAGAAGCTGGCCTGGCCAGGTATGAAGGCTTGTCAGCTGGGAAGAAGTTGGGCTTTCACTTTTTGGCGAATTTTTTAAAAATAGGGGGTTGATCCTATTCTTGCTTCAAGCACTTTTTAACTTCCATTGATTTAAAAGCTGGAGAGGCAGCACAATGTATGTAAGGATTTAGAGTCAGCTTCAATTTCCTTTCTTTTTCATTATATAAAGACTTTCTCAAAATCATGGAACAATTTGCGCAGTAAGAAGCTGTTCCTCCAATAAGTTGGAGGTACAGATAGGATAAACTCTATAGTTTTGAATATGAAAAGAAACCTCCAAGGATGAAGTCTACTAAGAGAAATTCAGAGAAAATTCTAGCCCAGAGCATTTTTAAAAGCTGCTTTATCCAGCAAAGCCTGTAAGCAGTAATCCCTCCTGGACTGATGCTAGTGCTAGTTTTAAAGTCTTGGCTATATCTGTTCCCTGTCAAATGTAAATCATTTTTTTCTTCTATATATAGGTTCTTTTGCAAAGATTCTGTGCTTGTCTCCCCTCCAATTCTAGGTTGTTTTTTTTTTTATTTTTCTTCTTAGGAGTCGAGATTAGGACAAGAACCCACTTTTAGGGCTGGAATACTCTTAGGATTATTTCAGGGATTCAGAGAATTGTCAGAGTTCAAACTGCTCCTACTTATTAATCTCAATGTGAATATAGGGAGTTAAATTTAAGTGCCCATCATAAAATATGGTGGTCAGCACTAGCCAACAGGGTAGTGACACCAATTTTTCAGACTGACTCAAGCTCTCTGAAGGTCTCACAGAAGGTCTTGTTGATGGTCTACAATGTGATCCGAAGCAGAAAAGTAATTTAAAAAAGAAAAGTATTTCAGTTGATAAAGTGCTTGTTGTAAATACCAAACTGTTGTAATTTGCTGAACAATTAAGCTCTAGTTCTCTAAAGTGAGTAAGTGTGGATGTGTGTTAAATGACCTTAGTAAGTGCTTAGATGTCTTGCTTGTGTCTGTCATGCAGTCAAGACCTTCTGGTTGTTTTTTGTGCTGAAGCTGTGAATGCCCAATTCAGCAGATACCCTGACAATCTGTGTGTGTTCGTGCCTTGCTTACTAATCAAAATGGGCTGTTTTATTTAAAGCTGGATTTAATTGTATCGGTTTGGTTTATGCTTTCAGGAGCAGTCTGAGATACGTGCAGAGTGCGTTACAGACATTGACGTACTCCGTGTTTTTCTGTTCTTTTATTATTTCTATCTACCTAGATAACTTCAGGGTAAACTTCTCCTCCCTCTTGAGGAACTTGGGCAGTTCCTCAGATTACTGCGCCTTGCTTTAGCTGGGTGTGCCTTTAGTTTTTAATTAACGCTGTTAAATAAACAAAACAACCAACAAACAATTCCCAAAGGGAAGTAAACCACAAGAACGATGTTGAAATGCTCATAAGAGCTGAACCCCGAGTCTCAGGAGATGCAATGTTATGGCCACAGCTCTGCCCTTGACTTGTCCTTTGGCTCTAAGTAAGGGGAAGTGTTTGTTCCTTAGCAAAGGGGGAAAGGTGGTGTAAGTTTCAGTGTAGGAAGCAGCAAGAGCTGCATGATGCTGGTTCAGGTACAGGTTGTGACTGCCCTCCCAAAATCTGCAGGTGGGCATTGGCTTTTTTTTCTCAGTTTCTCATCTGGCAAAAGGAAACACTGCTACAAAATTCCTGTAGGAAATACTTAGAAACATCAATGTTCTTCATTTCTGTGTTTTGGAAGGAACAGAAAAGCGTTCTCCCCGCCTTCTCCCCTTGTCCCTCTGCAGTGTCGGGTTAGGAGGCAGTACAGTGAGTAGGTGCCATGTTGAAAACAGCCAAGGAGAGGTGACGCCTCAGACTCCCATTTCTCTGTAGGTGGATCCGTGCCTCCCACCAGTCCCCCATGTCAAGAAAGAAGTTCCCAAGGCTGAACTTGGGGTGTCTTATGCCCAGAGTGGGAATAAATCCCATTGATAACCTGAGTTCTGGTTGTTATTAAGTACACTGAAATAGTGCATCAGACCTGAGCACTTCTGGGGCTTGGTGGCAAAATCCTGGAGTAAAGCGGTAGGCTAAAGTTTCCAACTTAATTGCATTTAATTAGTCTAACTTAAAAACTTAAACATGTTGCTGGGATGGATTTTCCTTTGTTTAGCTTCTTTTGGTGTGGCTTAACAAATTTTAACCATCTAAAACTGACTCTTGGTTGGAAGGACCGTAGGTGGTAGAGCACATATCCTTCGGTGGAATAATGAAGTGTTTACATTATGCAGTCCTATTGTGAGATCAATCAGGCTACAAGGCTGGATATATAAACAGAATCTGCAGGTGGTCCCTCCATCTCCTTGCCCAGAAGACATTCTTTAATCCTCAGGAAGTAGGCAGAGTAGAGGTTCCAGGAGGCAGCCAGCCCAAGCAAAATAAAAGAACAAAACCAACCTGAACAATGCAATGCATGTCAAGCTCGTAGCGCAATCACTGCAAATAGCAGCTGACGGGAAACTTCACGACAATTCACCCATCAGCTAAAATTGCCAGACTCGGGATCCTGGGATTAATGAGCATCTTACTCAGACAGTACAAGCAAGAAATGTCAGGCAGAAAGGGTGGGTAATGCATCTCCTGTGGCCTCCAATTGGTTTGCTCCCTTTCCAGCTATTTCTTACTGGGCAAGTTCTCTTGTGGGAAATCTCTCTCTGTGATTTTGTATTTGCTCTGTTTTTCTCAGTTGCTATAGTCCCTAAGTATTTCTGCTCCTTGATGATGCAAGCAGAATGCTTATTATTGAGTTAGTTGGGCTGGAGGCTGGGAGGCAAATGGAAGAACTGAGCATCCATACATGTTAGTACCTTTGGTGTGGGGATTGTACCTAATAACTCTGCAGCACGTAAGCACTCAAGGGGTGTGAGCAAAAAAGTATAGTTCAAGCTTGTTCAAAAAGAGATATAAATAAATGACCTCTGAAAAAGTTTCTAACAATGCTCTTCCCGGGCTCAGTGGAATGGAGGAAAGTTTTTCTGGAGTCAGGGCAGAAGGGTCTGATTCAGTAAAAAGAGGTAGAAGAAGATTTTGAAAGCACAGAATAAAGAAAGAAGTATATGTCAGTTCAGAGGAAAAATAACAATACTAAAAAAACCCTAAACCCACATAGTCGAGTTGACTTAAATGTAGGATTGTTGTTTTAATTGGATTTGTGAAGCAGGGAAATGCCAACTGGGATGTTCTGCAGCAAAAAATAAATAGTTTTCAAGCTGAAACATGGCACATAATGGAACAGAGTTGTCCACATGGGTGCATTCTCTTCCTCTTTTTGAAGAGAGCACCTAAATCAGTTGAGTCAGAAACTAGTGAAGGGTAAAGCTCAAGATGTCTGGAACTCTCCTGTCTCTTTAGATTCTTATCTGAAGTGTATTTAAGCCTTTGGAAAAGGCTTGCAACCTCATGAGATCTTGCTTTCTGCCCCCCCCCCAAGTGTTCACACATTTCCTGGTTATGAAACAGCCAGTTGTCCCTCAAGAATGGGTGGGTGGTGGGAGATGGGGACAGCTTTATTTAGTTATTTATTTATTTTAGCAACTTTGCATTTCATCCTGTCCAAAAGTGGGAGTCATTTACAGCGCGTGAAAAAGGAGAAAAACGTAAGTCAGCTCCTTTGGTGCTAAACTATTCCAGGTGAAATTACCTGAGAAGAGGTGGGCAGTCTTTCTGTTTGTGAAACGAGTCCATCTCAGCTGTGCGCAGGTGACCTTTTCATGGGCGCACAGGAGAGATGTTGCCCATACACCCAGCAAGATCAAACTTGCCTGATTCCCGAGGCAGAATTTTTGTTGACAAAATTAAGAATACCAAGCTCTACATCAAGACTTACTTCCACTTTCAGCTACTTTTGGATCTCTGCGTCTAGCTCCTGTTTATCTACATCTCTCTCCCTGCCTCAGTTTTATTGTATGCAGGACAAGAAGTATGATTGGAAGGTAATTTCCATGCAAAGTCTGTCCCATCTTTAAGGGCAGCCTTACGTTTCTTTTCCTGTGCTAACCTATTATCACATTTAGCTATCATATAAAATATGTTTTTTTCAAGCCACTTTAGAGCTTTGAAACCAGTGATCTCATTAATTTCTAGATCATGTGTGTTTGGATTTGCTTCATTATATAGAACTTAGGGAAACCTTGCATGAATTCATCTGCAAATAGAGGCATAATTTTGGTGGTGGTGGTGGTGAAGTTTTTTCATTTGTTTTGTGGGGTTTTTTCTGTGTAAATTCTTGTCCTTGCTATTTATTTACTTGTGGGAGATGCAAAAGGTGAGAAGGCTTTCAGACTGAGTGAGAAAAGCCAGTTTCAGAAATAAAGCAAAGATTTTAGGTTCAGCTGCAACTGCAAAAGCCTGAAGTTAAAAGAAGATACAATTATCTAGACAGCAATGACAAAAAAACAAGGGTTAGCGAGGCTGATGCCTGAATGAAATAACAAAAAAGCTCCTAGAACGTCTGCCTGGGCCCCCATACCGTTTGCAAAATAACACCAACATTTACTTACAGGAGCATTTATAGCATTTGAAAAACCCTAGCCCAAAATCTCTATAGGACAAATCTTGAAGATGTATTTTGTATTGTTTGTGGCCTTCTTCTCTACTCCTACAGGAGTGTTTGAAATTTCCTCTTTGTGAGCCATTTTGAAGAGACAGTAAAATTAAAAGTTTGTAAAATTAAGTGCATGTCCTTTTTTTGTGAAGATTTTCTTTTTCTTATTCTGCTGATCATGGAGACTCTATTTCACCTATGTAAAACTGGGTATTAGTGTCCTAGCCTATACTGAGCTTGGTTTCAGTCAATTTAAGCATTTATATTAGCTGTTCTGACCAAAAAGGGAACTGTGCCAGATGAACAGGGTCTCTCAAAACAGTGACTTTATATAGCATATCGAGAAATTATCAAGCTTAAAAAACTGTCTAATCATCTCTAGAAGACTGTCCCTGTTGCTCATGCTCCTCTCAAGAGAATTTGTATACAGGTCTTGCATAGTTTAAACTTGACTTTTCATTTCTAGTTGTCCCAGAGCTGCTCAGTTGTTGTTGTTATGATACAGAAGTTCTTTGATGTGTTTGGAATTAATCCATCAGTGACATGAGAATATATTCTCCTGAGCTAGTGATATGAACATCATGTACGTGCAGACACAAAAATGACAGCAGATTATTAACTGAGATCCTATCTTACCGCCTGCCCTTCCCATTCGCTGTAGACTAAGCTCTGAAGGAAGTGGTAGATTTAGGGATTTTCTAGAATGAGTTGCACAGAGGCATTGTGCATATCAGTGCTTGGGGGAAAGTGACACGGAAGTGGCAGGGGAAGTCTACAAAAAGGTTTTCATGGAATAGGCAGCATAAACTTAATTTGCCATGGGCTTTCCAAGTTAAGGGTCAAGGCAAGCAGGTTGTGTGTGCCAGATGAGGAGTTAGGTGAGCATGCCACGGGTAAAGTTGAGAAAGTGACCAAAGCAACTGTTGTGACAGATGTGGAGTGCAACTGAGATCGGAGCAAAGATAGGCTGGGTCACACAGACGATGGAGTACTAAACAAAACATAGAGCTGTGCTTGGGAGGCTTGGGAGGCTTCAGGGGGACAGACTAAACAGAATGAAGCCTCCTGTGGCCGTGATATGATTGGACTGAGAAGCACAAAACTGAATAAAAGGAATAAGGCCATCAGAAAGTTAAATTGGACACCTGGAGCAGTGCTGGCACTGGTTTGCTTTTTTGCAAGAGCTCGGAAATGATGACGTAGCCTTAGAAAACTAAAACCAGAGACAATGTACAATGAACCACTTTTCTGAACTGCTGAATTAAGTCTGATGCTTAAATAGCTTCACTTATGAACTTTAGTGTAATTTTGAAAATTTTATTTTGCTTCCCTATTTTCTATTCCTTAACCATTGAGTTCTGAAGATGCTTGGCTTGTCTTAGATTAACACATCTGAAAACAGAGGCATCACTCATCCCTTCCTCTTTTTCACGCCCTCCTGCTTTCATCTTAATTAAGACATGGAGCAGGTAGGCATTATTTCACACAACCTTCCACAGCAAACAACCTTTATACCAAAGCCATGCTAGTGTGAAGAGGGTATATTTGTTTTAGCAACATTTTCATGCTTATGTATTTCTGCCATTCACTTAAAAAAGATTGGGATATCTCAGATCATGAGGAGATCTACTTAACCCAAAAGACTACATGCAGCCCCTGGGTTTGCAAAGTCTCTAAACCGCAGATTTCCAAAATCCAGAAGGATATCAAGTAGGGTGTATGTTGCTGTTTGCCTTGTTCTTACATTCTTTCACAAATACCTGCCACTGGCTATGAGATGCAGTGCTCTGATATCCTATGCAATCAGATAGAAGATAGCAGCTGAATGTCATACAGCTTTTTTTTTTCCCATCTGTGCACAGCTAATCCAAACACACCTGACCACGGAAGCACGTTAAGTAACATAACGTGTTTTTTTCAGAACAGTGCACTGAGGAAATCCTCAAATTCTTCCCAACTCCTGTGTATCACGGAGAAAAAGATTATAGCAGTAGCAGATGAGGGTAATTTTGATCTTAGCAGTTAGACCCCTTCTCCTCCCAAGCAACAAACTGCTTCTCTCTAAGGCAAAATCGTTCAGCAAGGCTTACAGGTGCCATTTAGCTGCCCATGCAGAGGAGGGAAAGAAGCCAGTGTTCCTTGGAGTGGTGATCCATGTGAGGAAGGGCACACCTAATGTAGCAGGATGGTCCTGCAGCTCGGAAGCACCACCATGAAATGGAAGGCCCCCTTTCTTGTTTTTCATGGAGAAACCTGTTTGGGCTAAAGCCTTCCCTGGGACATATAAATGGAGGCTGATAAGCTACTGGTAATAGGTCACCGTTACATACATAAAAATGGGGGAAAATGGTGAGGATTTGCCACCACATCCTACAGGTGTGGAAACACAGACATGTGGAACTGAAATGGCTAACACGAGAGCACAGAACAAATGAATGATGGAGCTCAGCTCCTCCTCTAGAGCAGTTGGCAAACCCCAAGTAAGTAGAGAACTTCCAGTATGCAGAGAGCCGGAAACACCTATTGCTATTTGACCCATAATCAGTTTACTATTTTCTGCTTCTCGGTCAGACTGTTTATTTGTTTCAGCTGCTTTTCAGGATGACGAATTGTCTAAGAATGTGCTGGTGTTTAGCAGGAAGGGAGGTTGTCTTGCAGCATGCCCAACTACCTGAGAAATACTGAAAAGTGAACTGCATCACTGAGCTTGAACCTTACCAATGACCTGATGAGCAAAAAGAATTCAAATGTTGAGTAGTGCCTGACCTTTCATCTGTAGGTGTCGCCTGTTGTATGACTGCATTGAAAGGGACCACCATAAAATTAAATAAAGTCTGGTAAAAGAGCTGGTTCAAAGAATTGTCCTATCTATCTGGGTCCATAATTTTTAGAGTCTTCCTCACACTGAAAATTTTAACTCTTGTAGTAATTTTGTTACCTAAATGATGATGGCTACTTGGGCAATGAGGTCTATGGCCTTCTGGAAACATAAAGAATAATTATTACTTGTGTAGAGAGATGACAGTCAGCCTCTGTAAGTACAACAGGATCTCTTTATATGTAAGTAGATATTATGAATTGGAATGCAGAAACTAATTCTCCCAGCAAAACTCTCTTGCCAAAGAACCAGGAAGAGAATGTATAAACAAGGGTTTAGGTACAACCACTTAAATTAATGACTTCTGACTTCTCTGCTTTTCAGTCATACTGAATAATGCCCTTTTTGCTTTGAGTCCAAGTAGGTTTAGGGGAAGGTGCTGTGACTTTATTAGGAGTGGAGGTCGTGATCAGTACAGGAGATGTCACTTAGAGTCACCACAACATAAAAGCATTGCCGCATCTGCTATGAAATGGAAATAGACTCCCAGTGTTCTCTGTTCCTGTTGCTTCTGATTACAGCAGCCTCAAAGTCCTTTTCCATTTTACAGGAAGAGGATTCCCCAGTGCAGAAGGTTATAATGGCTTCAGGGTATGTTGTGTTAACTTTCTTCCATCATTCTCCCTGTAAACAGAGATGCCAAGTCAGCCTTAATCATGAGATGTACCTGGTTTGTCTCCACCTCCTTCAGCCCCTCCAGAGCACACAGAGAGCATGTAGGAACAGCCCAATGTTCCGTGTTTTCTTTGCCTTTAGATTGTGCCTGGTGTCAGGTCAGAAAACAGGAGGGGTGGCCCTTGGGGAAGGGTCCTCTGCCCAGACAACAGCACAGCACTGAATGCTCTCCTGCTGCTCGGGACGTGCTGTCCGGGAGGGAGTCCTGTCCAAGACTCTCAGCACGGGATCCCCCTCAGCTGACCTGGAGTCAGTGGCATCCAGAAAGGGTGCAAGGTCTGGGTAAAGTTAGTGGTGGAAGCTTGGAGACTATTAGTGTTACTTCTGGCTTTGTGACTTTGAAATGCAGGCTGTACATATGGCAGTGGAGTGGCCAGGAAATTGTGGTGATCTCCCCCTTTTTCAAAGAAAGTGCCTGTCCAACAGAATAGTTATTTTCTCCAATATTTCCTCTAAATTAAAAAGAAAGGAGAAAGGAGGATTTTCCCTACAAAACTTCTTTCAAGTACCAGAGAAAAACAGATAAATATAACTTAGTTCAAAGAGGAAGCGAAAGATAACATATTTCAAAAGTAGTTTCACTTGCTAGTTTGTGGTCATTACAGACAGGTCAATGCCAGCAGGGGTAACTTCTGCTGCTTTAAGGTGCTTTGCATCCATACAAATAAGGTCTTGTGTTGCACCAGGTGATATGCTGGTCACCTGTGTCATTCCTAGCACAAGAATATTTGTTTTCAGAAATATTTGGAACCTTTAGCTTTTAGAACAATTGATAATTGCTGGTTCAGACATTAAAGTCTTATTTCCATTACTTCTAGATGGTAAAATTTCCTTAGAAGATCAGCGGAGTGTGAGGGAAAAGATAAACAGGTTCACCTGAGTCTAAGCACTCCACAGGTAGATAAAATGTATGCTTTTTCAGTAACCAAAGGAGCCAAATGAAGTGACATGGCCAGAATAGGCTCAGGCTACATTTGGTTCTTGAACATCGAAATAGTTATTTACAGTAACATTGATTTAAGGTAGTTTTAATGTGAGTTTATAATACACAGTTTGACTTTCAATTGCTTAAACCTTCTCTACTTTGATATGTGCTTAAAGTAATGTGAAAATGCAGTCATTATGATGATTTGTAACAACCTTAAACTATTGAAAACAGAGCATATAGAAAATGTGCAGTTTTTCTCTTGAAACTACTTCATCTTTTTCTGGTGTAACTGTATTTTGTACTATTTTCATCCTATTTGTACTCTGGCTCATTCTGGCAATAAGAAACCTTCTAAAAATAATAAATACATAATAAATTAAATCCAACAATTTTTAAAATGCACGGGTAATAATGTGAATCATTAGATTATCCTGTTCTTTCAGCCTCATTTGTTCCATTAGCAGTGTATTTTAGTGTGCACCGAATAATGAGTTTTAGTGTGGCATAGCCTACATGAGTCAGAAGAAACAAGAAATGCACAAGATCTCTCTGGTGTTTTTTATAAGCAGCAGCAGGTGTGCAGAAGACCTTTTACAGCTAGGCAGATGTTGTGAACTTTGTCAAGCTTCTTTCTCGTGTTCGGCCTGGGCTCAGGTTAATGTTCATGGCTGCTACCATTAAAGTACAAAGCAGTTCTTCTCTGTGCAGTAGATCAACCCATTAAATATGAATTAAAGAGAATGCTTCAGGATGAGTAATGGAAACACCATGAATTTATTTCTGACTTGAATTGAATGCAAAAGTGAAGGCCCAGTTTAAAAATGGAGTAAAGCAAAAGCTAGGTATTCACATTAAAATCACTCATCCCTCAAACCCTAACAAAAATCCACTCCATGGATGTGCTGTGATTAAAAGAAGAACATTTGTTACCCATCCCTTAGGTCTTAGTCTTGGGGGTTAGAAGAGGTTGTTAGACTGTGTAAACTCACTGAGATCACCACAGATTTTTAGATAAAGTTCTCAAATCCTTAACACTGAATTAGAATTGAAAAAAAACCAAACAAAAACACCAAGAGACAACCTTTCCTCTCCTCTGCCTGTACTTCAAATATCTGCTAATTACAGAAAATAAAATCACCTTTTTTTCTCATAGGCAAGCTGGGCGTGGGTTTTTCCAGATCGATCCTTGCTCCTTTGGCCACCAGCCAGGGTGAGGAGCATGCTTACTGCTTCACACCACCCCAAGCTCAGAGCTGTGCTAAGAAGTTTTAATGAATGTTTAATGGATGTAATGAATGTAATGTGCATAGCCTCTCCCAGTCTGAAGAGGATTGCTGTTGAAAGAAATCTGGACATGAGCTGAAGGCTCCTTTGCACGCATAAGCATGATCTGCTCACCTTCTTTTAATCTATGTAAATGTCAAGTTGGACGTGTTATGTTATTCTATAAAATTGATTTTGGATTGTCACATGTTGCCTAAGAATTACTAAGTCTCTGAAACAAATTATGCAAGTGTAAATAAAAGCAACACTACTAACAGAACTGCACTGATCTCTACCTGCACTGCTATGGCCTTAAGTCATTTTTCTCTCTTCTTAAAGATGGTTCAGCTCCTAGCCTCCTCTTCAGACAGATTTGCATGAAATTACCTTTAAAACATTAGATTATAAGGACTGGTGAAATCAGTTTAACAGTAGAACAGTGTGAAATTTCCATTACAATGGAGAAAATGTAAACATTTTATAGCTATTTTCATTACACAGATAGGTGTGGTTCTTATACTGCTGTTTTCCCGTGGGGGGAGGAAAAAGCTGCATGAGATTTTTAACTACAGAACTATGAACATGTGCAGTGAAATCACTTGAGAGATTTCAAATCCATTTTTTCTTTTATCTTTAAACAAAGCAATTAAATTAAACACATGTACATTAATATAAAGCTAAAGTTACAATTATGATCATGAGAGTCTTTGAAATCAGTGGCAGAATTCCCATTCTGTAATGATGAAAGGCAACACTCAGGATAAAAAGTAGCAACAGGCGACTTGGCAAAAATCTCTGTTTTCCTCTTGGGACTCTTAAGGGGAAGCAGTCTGAAAGTGTTATCACTCTACAGTAATGATGGATAAAAGGCACGCTTATGCTTGCAATAATACGATGACTGATTTTTCTTTTGGAAGTGTTGTCTTATAGAAAATTGTTGCTTATTACTGCCCCTTCTTCCCCTTGTTCCTTCCACCCTGGATTTTGGGTTGGGTTTGTGGGTTTTTTCCTTTTTTATTGTCCCTCCATGAAAGATGTTCTGTATTTAATTTTTTTTTTAGAACAGTTGTGCCTGTTGAGGAATTGATTGTTCTTTGGGAATTTGTAGCTTGTGAGATTCACAGTCTTGTTCTCTTGGATGGGTCAGGCACTGTTGTCATTGCACAGGGTGCTGTCTCCATATCAGAGACCTAGTCTTATTGGGAAGCTTGATCAGAGCTGCAGAAAATAGATGGGAGCAGTTTTCTGGCTTTCTAAAATACAAGGATTGAATCTGCACCTAGAAGTAGCTCTTTGCACTGACCAGAGAGCATCTTTTAAATGGCTAAAGCCAGGTGAGATGAGTCTCACTATTAACCTCATCTGTATCTGTCCCTGCATTCCAGAGGGGATCCATTTAGTTGAAAAGCAGACAGCTACAGAGTGGGAATGCAGTGGCTTGAGTCATGGGACATCTTCTGATCAGCAGATGTTTCCATACTGAGATTTCACGTAGGTTTCTTGGGAAGAACCTTCACTAAGACTGTAGCCAATTGAAGCCAGACTGATGATGCAGAGGGGAATGTGGACAAAAGTGAGACAGCACTGGATTTCTTGGCTTACTACCCAGGGAAGAGCCTCAGTAGCAGCCCTTTTTTTGTGGTGTTGGGTGAGTCAAACTAGACCAGTTTGATTTATTATTTGTTGCAAATTAACATCTACTCTGTGGTACCACCTTAAGGTCTGACCAGGTCAGGAACTCAGTGTGCTAATCATAAACATAAAGCAAATGACTTTCCTTGGTTCAAAGTCTCATTAGAAATTTTCAACAAATTCTTTCTTTGTGTTCCAGCTCTCCAGTGAGTGTTTACTGGCAGGGATGTTTAGGAAAGCTGTGAGTGTTTAGCACAGATGACGAATGCAGAACCATGAGTATTCCCACCAGAAGCCAACCTCTAGGAGCTAATTCATCAGGGAAGAGAAGCATCACATTCCAGATGACCTGTATATATAGCTTGAATTACAAATACCAGGTAGTTACAGCAAATTGTTCACATGCTCTGTCTGAACAGGGCAGGGAATACCCAGGTGTAAACCACAGCCTGTTTGTGGGCAGACCAGGGTAAGAGGTAAAACCTAATCTAAATTTTTTCTCCTTTTATCACTTGATTATTCATTCATCTTAGATCAAAAAGGGAGAATGGCCAGGGTTCAGTGCCTTTGGGTATTTATTACTGGCTTTTTAGCATTAAAACACACAAAGAAACTGGACAATAAATGATAAAAGCCTTAAGACCACAACTTGTTTTCTGTTTCCCTGTCCAGGGAAGATAGTGAAACCTTTTGGGCACTGGACAGAACACAACTCAAGGATTACAGTAATTGTGGCAGAGCAACCCTTGAGAAAACCCTTGAGTTTTCTGAACTCCAGAGTTAGGAAGGTAAAAGTTTTGGGGTTGCAGACTGTGCTGTGTTTGCTGTGCTGTCTAGGAGAGTGGGAGCAGTGATAGATACAGATACTGCTCTGCAGAGCCTAGTCCCTGAGCTTCCACCCACTAACTTAGGAATTCATGTTCTCAGAAAGAAGTGCAGCATCATATGTAGGTTTCAAGAGAGTATGGTCTTTTAGGCAGTTTTTATAGATTAGATGCCTTTGTATATATAATTTATATGTGTATCATTTATACATATGTGCTTGCTTGTCTATTTCCTCTCTCCCTCTCAATCTTACTATACCTTTTCTGTGGTGTCTAGATGACAGATCCAGTCTTTGGATTGAGTCTTGATCAAAATTTACAGTTTGGACTTGTCTAATTACCTAATGCCTTGTCTAATAGCCTAATGCCATTACCCCAGTTTTCCACCAGTCTTTTTGTTTTCAGAAAGAGTTACGGTGTACCATAGCTAGAACAGCCACTTGTGTGAGATGTGTTTAGTGGAATGCATCTGTGAACTAGTCCAAGGAGGATAGAATAATTCTATGATTGTATGAGCTGGTTTTGGTGGAGAATACCTCTGTGGAGTAGTCCAAGGATGATTAATACTCCTTTACCACAGACTGAATGTAATTATTTTGTGTATATCATAGCTGACCGAATGAAATAGTGTCCATCTGTGTAAGTCCAGGAGATTGTGTAGTGGAGCTTGGAAAGCTATAGAAAACGTAGAAGAGTTCATGGCTCGAAGAAACCTATAGTATTTCTCCAACTCTTTCAAGCAGTTACAAACACTTCTGTCCTAGAGGAATCTAGGCATAAACTATCAGTTTGCATAAGGATTTTAAGTTTTTACAAAGTCTTTAAAATCTCTGCTGCTGAAAATCAGAAGATGGATTTTCTACTAGGGTAGCCAATGTTAATATTTGTCCTTCTGTGGATGGTGAAATATTGCACATGTAAACAGTTCATGTTCTTAGGCTGAAGAGAAGTTCCTCTACATGGTCTTGCGATGTATGCTGGGAAACACTGGTGCAATGTGCTTCTGGAGCACATCATAGATGGTTAAGCAAGGACATTTCATGCAGTGAATTTGGGTATTTAAATGTCTATTCTTCATTGTCAAATATGTGATTTCCTCTTTTTGCTCTCTTGCAGAACAGGACCTTTGTACATGAAGAGTGAATCCATGTACACATTCACACGTGTGCGTATTATCCTTTCTCTTTTACAGAAAGCCAAACTAGAACACAAGTTTATTCAAGATGGGCCAGTTTATCTGAAAATCTTCATAAATGTATACCTTGAAATAAGTATTGGATACATTAGAGAAGTCTCTAATCAGACTTTGAAACTGGAGGCATTGCTGTCTTATTTTTTTCCCCCAGGACTGAGCAATTGAGTTTGAACTGTTTGTTCAAGGGTTTGAAATCTGGGAATTCAGACTCTCATTCTGCTTTACTGTATATGTTTACAGTTTTCCCTCTGCTTTGAATTAATGAGAATGACGTATCACCATCCACAGAACTGTACTTTGTAGAGAATAAATCAGTAAGAAGGGCCAGTTATTAGCTGTCATTTGAGTTAGTTTTCTACCTAGCCTGTGTTTCTACCTACCAAGTTATTTCACACATTGGACCAGCAGTGGAAGTACTGCTGCCCTGCAACACTAAGTGGTTGTGCTTCCTGGCACAATGCCACAATGCAAGGTCTGCCCTGTTTCTGACAACTCTGAGTGTCATAAAGTCAAATGTCATAATAGGCTGCCTAATGCCATGTCCAAGGAGGACTATACCACTATTTGATTTATTCAACATGACACAAAAAATGGAGGAGTTTTGCATTTAAAGATAGTTTTTGCACACTTGTGAAAGAGGCACGGAGATCCATATTTGCTTGCTGAGAAACCTTGGGGATCATCTGCATGCTCATGACTCATCCTGCTTGATATTAGACACTGTTTGTTTAAATTGCACAACATACTGATCCCACCATGTACCGACTGTTTCCTCGTGTTATCCGTCTGGATCTGCTGTCATGCCTCTTCACGTATGCATATTGAACAGTGAAGCCAAGTGACACTAATTGCTAATTCCATCCTCTGGTTTGGCATGTCACTCCTGGCTGTGCAAAAAAAAAATGGTGTTAATTTCAGCCCATACCTTGTCAGCATGTTTAATGTTGTGGGTAAGCAGTTTGTGCTAGAACTTGATTTGGAGAAATTGCGTCTCGTTTCCTTGCAGACCAGACACCTGAATATTCTGTTTAACTGCTATATTAAAAAAAAACATTTCTCACAGGCAGTGATCATCAGTCTTGGTTCTCAGCTGCGTTCTTAGTACCAGGAGTGATAGGGGCTAGGAGGTACGGCTTAGTGCTGAGCAGGGGCCTGCTGTCAAACCTCATGGCAGGCAAGTGTCTAAAACACAGACCAAGCCAAACCAAATTAAACCCCTGTGTCTAAAATGCCATTCAAGTTTTGGTGCCTGGAATCCATTCCCAAACTGTGTGGTGAGGGTTTAAGTGAGCAGGCCAAAAACTATCCCTAGGTGCACGAGGAACAGTAAGCCCACTGGAACTTGCTTGTGTTCAGCACTGACAAACTCCAGGTCACGTTGGCTCCAGTTGCTAAGGACCGATTTCAATATTCAAGTAGGCCGGTGGGTGTTTTTCTTTCTCTCTACTTTGGAATAGAACCAAGCCTTGTGGAAAGCATTTTTCCCCCCTCTGAGTTTATGCTAGAAGTGTTCTGATAATCTACATGCAATAAAGAAACACTATTGCATGAGAAACTACCCATGAAACAAAGTCTTTGAGGTATTGAAACCTGATGGTATTGGCATGGAGAATCCAGAAAATACCACTTCTTTTCCTTAGGCACTTGGTGTCCACTAGAAGATAATTAGAATTTTAACCTTTGAGGGCATTGTGTTTTCTGTGCTTGTGAGAATACATTTAGCATATCTTTAACAGCCATCATGCTGTCTGTGTTGCTGTTACTATGTGTAACAGGCAAGTGAGCTTTGTGAACTGTAATCTTTGACTTAATTCAAATTGTACTCAGTTTTTTTTTGAGTCACTTTGTGTTTTTATTGTATACTTCATCAGATGAGCGTACAAAGTAGGAGGTTAATCCTCAGTGCATCAGAGAACAGGCATTCTTCAGTCTGTTGCAAATGTTTGAGATCTAAGTCCAGCTTGAACATGAAGTGAAGCCCTCCAAAAGCCATGCAGGTTTTGCCAAAATTATTTTAATTGAAGTCCTCTACTTCTGCATTAAACTGTTCCAGATAGCAAACACAGCAATGTCTCCTTCAGACAACTCAGTCCAAGAGTGAAATTGTTTTCGTGCCCAGAAAAAAATTCTTGATGTCTGGTCATTAGCATAGTTCAAAGCTGGAGCTGTTCTATAGATACTTAGCATTTGGAGCAGTGTGTGGAACCAGTTGGGGAAAAGAACACAATGTACTTCCAAAAAAAAAAAAAATCTTTTTCTTAAGCAAAGGATAAGTTAATTACTGGGAATTTCTTTCTCAAATCCAAAGTGGTTTTTTTTTTCTTTCTTTCTTATTAAAATTACAGCCTCTTTAAATCTCATTATCAAAATGTTCATTAAAATGTTCATATCAGTGAAATTTCTGACTCAAATGTCAGTTATTTGTGTTTGGATGAGCAATTCTTGGTTGACTAAAAGGAATCTGTAGGTTGCTACAATTTGTTTTAAAGTTACTTGCTTGATAGAGCAAGCTGATTAATATTTTCCTTGCTAGGGCCATTCTTAATTTTCTTTGCTGTTATATAAATGCAATACTGCTAATGTATTTATGTAATATTAATCGTATTTTGCAGTGGAATAGATATATGTGCAATGTGTAACTGTAATGATATCCAGCTTCTCTTTGGATTGGTTATTTGAACAATAAAATAGAATTCCTCTTCGTTGGCTTCACCTTGGTGAACCTGAGGTGGATTAGAAGGTGGATGGTGAAGATGATGGCAATAACATTGAGGTTTATTATGAATTGGGTGGAAAAAATCTGACAGTTGGAAAATTGGATCCACATGACAGGACTCTGGTTGGCTGTGATGGCCTTCTCAAGAGGTGTCCTGAGGCAGAAGGTCCTTTTGCAGACCTGCCTTGCAGGCTGTAGGGCTCTTGTTGTCTCTGTGTCCCGAGTACATATCCAGTCCTTCCCTGCCCTTCCTCAGGGAGCATACCAAGTGCCCAGCAGTTAAGGCAGAGTGGGCTTCCTGAAGAGCCCCTTCATATCTCCCAAGGGTGTGGAAACAGCCTGGCACAGTTATGGTGGGGCTAAAGCAGCAGTGTGGATGCCCTGGGTAAGGGAGCCTCTGTCTAGCTATTGAGTTGGCATTTGTTCATCCGGTAGTAAATAAAATATCCCACTTGAAACAATGGTTAAAGTGCAGCCTCCTTCCTCCATGTGGGTCCTGTGTGACCAAGCTGTTGCCAGCATGTGGTGCTGAATATAGATGCTTTATCTCGATTTACCATTGCCTTTAGGCCAGTGACAGCTGCAGATGTATTTGGCTTATCTTCAAAAACAGTATCAGGGATTTACTTCATCATAGAATCATTTAGGTTGGAAAATACCTTTAAGATCATGGAGTCCAACTGTTTACCCAGCACTGCCAAGTCCAACACTAAACCATGTCTCTAAGTGCCACATCCACACATCTTTTAAATACCTCCAGAGGTTGTGATTCCACTACTTACCTGGGCAGCCTGTTCCAGTGCTTGATAACCCTTTTAGTGAGATCAACAGGGAAATTTATCCATGCGAGGAAAGTATATTTTGGAATATTTTTCAGCTTGAAGTCTTTGGTCTCTGTTAGAGGTTTGCTGTGTGTTTGTCCCTTCACCACCTCAGTTTCCAATGAAGAGGTTAAACAAACATCTGCCAGAGGTGGTTTAGGCATTGCTGATCCTGCTTAGATGACCTTTTGGGGTCTATTTCATCCCTGTGCTCTCTGACACTGTGACTTTCCAGGCTTACTCTTATGAGCTTCTAAAAATATTTGAAGATTAATGGTTAGCAATGAAATTGCTACTTTTACAGAGCATTAAAGCAGCTGTGATACAATAAGATTGAAAATTGCCAGCAACTTAGTGTATATTGAGTTTAGAGAAAGTAAATTGCTTCTTGTAAACTTTACTGCCGTGTAATTGTCTAACAAATTTTAAAGAATGTCTCCTGAGAATGTAGAGTCGAGGATTTTTTCCTTTTTCTCTGAACTAAACTCAAACTTCTAGATAAATTGCACAGTATTAGTTACATAAGGCAACAAACCCCCCTATTTTTAATGAATGTTATGTAAATAGTAGAAGTCTTGCAGAAGCTGTCATTGCCTGCAATAGGAGTCACAGAAGTAAAATACAGAAATGCCTGCTCATACGCAGGGGACAATTTATTGAAATCACTATGATACCTTGCCATATCTGAGGCAGAACTCTGTAGATGGTTGCCCAAAAGTTGGGGCTTTTTCTTCACCAAAGAGACTTACCTGCTCTGTTACGTGACTTTGCTGTTCTTGTCTGTGGTCCCCCCACCCCACTGTTGTTTAATCAGAGGTTTTCAGGTGAGGACACATTACCACATCCACGAAAAATGTTTTGCTGCCATGTGATTTGGTAGTCAGTCATTACCTTACTATCAGATAAAGCCTATCTGATTTGAGCATTTTATTCACTGTTGAATAAACATTTCTGATAATTTTATTTTTTTAATGGGAATAACTGAAAGAGTAAAGCTCAGTTATTGCCCTTTGGAAGCATGCCAGTTTAAAAGGCACCATTTATTTCCTTGCAGTTCTTCAGCAGGATGCAAGCTGGTTTTTTTGTGAAATCTTAGGGCAATTCCTAGCTGTTGCAGAGACACTTTTTTCTGCTTTTGTCGTCAGTTGCTCCAGGCTTATCAAAAGTGAGAAACAGATGTAAGTGTGAATACTGTGAGGGTCAACATGGGCAGTATTAGGTCAGATTTCTAATGCCTTTGAACCAGGACTCTAGTCAAGTCAGAGGAAATAAAAGGAAGTGGAAAGCATGTAGCAATGCTCTGTACATCAACTGGAAGTTCTGCTCTTCCACAGAGGCTCCAATTGCTGTGTGACTCCAGGCCGGTTTCCAGGTCTCTTCCTCCTGGTGAGCAACACCACACTCCTCAGTGAATACTCCTGCTTTCGTAGAAAGATAGTATTGACATGTCCAACAAGAGCCAGGGAAAGTAGGTCCAGTGGCCCTAAATCCTCTGAGATACACCATCTACGCAGATGAGTTCGCAGTGGGATGGAGGTGAGACCCAGTTGTAGAATCAGGCTGCTGTTTGTCCTGTCTGAGAAGCAGGGTTATTAGTTGTGCAGGCTGGAGCTCAACAAGTAGGAGTTGATGAGAAGAGAGATTTAAGCAGGATTTCCAAGCTGATACTGTGAATGGCCTTATCTTCTCTCCTCCTCCTCATATACATCACCAGGAGATGTCAAGGATGCAGTGATCTCTCTGCTCTCCGAAAAGTGAGGAGGAGGGAATGTGTGCAAACTGAGGCCACCGAAGCGAGTTGTTTGAAGCATGGTTAGGTATGAGTGTTTCTTTAAAAAAAATGGAAAGTGAAAGTGTCAAATTTTATTTCTGATGGGGAAAAGATATCTATGAAAACAGGCTCTTTTTTTCTGTTGAATGAATAATTTGGAAATTTGTTACTTTTTCTTCCTTTCTAAGATACGTTTAAAGGGTTTTGTCCTTTTTTTGCCTTTCTTTTTTTTTTTTTTTTTTTTTTTTTTTTTTAATAACTGTGGCAAAAGAACTTAAGGGGACAAAAATACAATTTTCCACTTTTCTTACATATATCTACATCTTTCCAACACCATTTTTCAGCAAGGGAGGGGAAAAAGAAGAGGAAATTTTTCCTGTAATAATTCACCTCTTTCAGGTCTCCTCTTTTAGCTACAGTTTCTTTAGCCTTTTAAATATGGAAAAGCCTTCAAAGGGGAAAACCTTTTTGGTAAGGTTTGACAGAAAGCCTTTAGCAATCTTTGGCTAGAATGACAAATATCGTCATATAGCCTATGCTTCCTTTTTAATTTATCCATTGCAATTTTATCTGTGAGTCAGCTATTCTTTCAGCAGCATTGCATTAACAGATGTTGCCAGCTTTTCTGTGTTCATGGCAGAACTGCTCTCATAATCTGATTTTCCTGGAAAAATGGGCTAGTACAAGTATGGAAAGAAAGCAAATAGACAAATCTTTCAAATTAACAACTTCATCAATAATTATAAAAGCTATAGTCTTAACTGCACACAGAGTGCATCCTTTATTATTTACTGCAAGAACTACCCTAAAGTTGCCTGGCTGTTTTAATTCAAACCCCTTCTGTTAGTTGGACACAATAATCCATAACTTGCACTCCATCCAACATCTTCCAGTCTTGATCCCTGTACAAATTCTGTATTATAGCTGGAGTCTAATGCTTCCTTCTTCCGTTCTAACAGTCAAAAACAGTTCTTTTTTTCTTTCTGCCTTTTTAGTGCTGGTATGATGCAATGAAGTGATAATTTCTCTAGCACAGTTAGAAGGTATGTGGAAACACGTATAACAAATCCATTACACAGAGCTGGAGACAGGAGTGAAGTGTTGACAAAGGGCAGGGCTTCACAACAGTGTTTGTCTTAGCTCATTCTGCTGCTGGTAAAATTTAGTTTGCCATTTCCATAAACTGGGGCTGAATCCAGGTTAGTGATTGCAATCAGGTTGGCTGGCATTAATGCTGAAGTATTGTCTTTAGAGAGATAGGCTGGGCTGATTGTTCCACGGGATGGTTAAATTCAGGTTGGTTAAACAAAGAGCCCTAAGGCAAGACAAGAGTGCTTGTGTTCTTTTCTTCCTTTTTCTGTTTTATGTTTTCCATAAACTGTTGCAGCATTTTTTTTAGCATGTTGAATGTTCCCATTATGAAAAAATGCCTGATCTCTGAATGAAACTACTGAAAAAAGAAGCACTATTCAAAGGATTTGTCTTCAAAAGAGTAGCAATGACTTTACAGATATTCATGTAAAGGTTCTTAGTGATATTAATCCTTCAAAAAATTTGATATACTGTAAAATATATTGAATACATTAAACATTCACACCAGAGGGTGTTGAACCCTCTTGCATTCTCAGTGCACCTCTAAGTTTTCTGTACCCTAGTTTTCTTGTCTGCTGAAGGGTTAACATTGTTAGCATCTACAAAGTGATTTGAGATTGCTGTGAGCACACTAAAAACACCAAGAGCACTAATCTAGCTAAAAATCCAAAACCTAAAATCTACTAAAATCACTCAGTAAGATTTTTAAGACTGTATATAAACAGGTGGCAAAATAAAAATGCTCCAGAAAAAGGCTTGTTTCTTTTTGTGAGGCATTCCCTGGGAAATCTTTTCCTTACTTGCTGCTCTTCAATGAAAAGACTTCGAATATGTTTGTCTAGCTTGGGCAGGTTGGAGTGATGGTGATCTTTCTCTTACAAATGGTTCTTTGAAAGGTGATAGATGCTATTCTGAGGGACAAATCAGATAGGAATCTGAAGTCACACAGCAGCTTTCCCCAGAGTGATGAAGTCTGCTTTTGTTAATGTTTGGATGCTTGTGTAGTTCATCAGGTTGGATCAAATGGATGTATCTGATCTCTAAAAGTGAAGAAGCATCTGCTCTTTGGTGACCAAAGGGTAACAGGATCTCTAATCAGGTGAGACAGTGCTGATAGACAGGTGTTTTCCTGTGTCTTCCAACATCTGTATACTCCAGGGCTCTCAGAGGAAGTTTACACAGAAGTTGCATACACAGGTATGTTTTCTTTCTTTTCCATCACCAGCTCCTTTGAAAAGCTTTGAAAGTATACTTTGAAGCTGGTAATGGTGGCTGTCTGTTAGAACAGGTTCTTTTTCCCCCCAAAAAATTTCCTTCTTCTCTTCTGCAGTTTAGTCTGGTCAAAGCCGGCCGTTTGTGTGTGCATGTGTGCGTGAGTTGTGTGTGTATAGTTGTGTCTCCCAAGGATACAATTAAGTGTAAAATATCTCCTGAACTTAACAGCCCCCTGCTACAAAAGGCAGGTATGCCAGGGGTCAAAAGGGTCATCTCTTTGTTAGATTTCTCCCTCTCACCCCAAGCTGGAAATTTCCTGTTTGAGATTTACCTACACATACATGCATATATACATAGCATAGCTTGTTTTTTATATATAGAGAGAGGGAGGTAAAAACATGTGTATATACTTGTATATGTACATATATATGTGTTTGCATGTATATGTGGCTTTTTGAGCTAAACTATAGGCTGGTTTGCCTGGTAGATGCAAACCAAACCAAATAACTTCCCAGACAGCCGTACAGGAATGCAAAGTCTGTTACGTATTAAGTGGATGGAAAAAAAGAGGTCACAGTTTATTGTTTGCTCTTGGGTTGCTTGCTCAGTTTTGCCAGGGTGGAGAAGAACAGTGAGGCAGAATTGAAGGTGAAGTAACTGGTAGAAAAGGTTCCTGGTAGCACATGAACTAGGGGTGAGCACCTTGAGATAGGTCTGTGAGCAGGAGAAATGGTTTATTGTTTGGTTTTTTTTTAGAAAAGGGGTGCAGTGTTCTGGAATATGCCCTTCCTCACACCTGTTCAGGATCCCAGTTCTCTGTACATCAAGCTACTTGGAAACATTTTGTTTCCCAGTGTCACTGGCAGCACATGCCAGCACATCAGTGAGAGCATGGTGGCACAGGGACCACAACCACATAAGCTCTTGTGGTTACAGCGAGAGCTGCTGCCTCTGTCTGTGCCCAAGCACTGAGATCCAGGCATTCATCTCTGGGTGCCATGGATGGGTGTGTTTAATGCCATACTAGTTGATTGAGAGAACCAAAGGATTTTACTGGGGGAGCTGGGCGTATGAAGAAACCCCACTCTGGCCTGCGCCCTCCGCTCAGCGCATGAGGAGGTTGTTTAGAAATCCTGAAGGTGGGGAAGGTGGATTGCTTACTCTGTAAAACATCTATAGTTTATCTGATGCTACTTGAACAGCAGGGTCAGATAGCAAGATGGGAAAGCAGGAGTGGTAAATCATTGAACTCTTTGCTGTGCTGAAATGAACATGGAATGAGCTTGTAAACATCTGTGTAAGAGTTTTTTCTTAATATGAAGGGCTTCAATGAGCAGTTATACCTGAAGAATTTCATCAAACCCATTAAAGCTGGACTGCTCTGGCTGAGATCAGCTTCTCCTGAGGTATTAGGAGTTATCAGAGGGGTGTGAGGGAGCCCTTCCATCAGCACTGGACTCCTTTGCAAATATATTTTATTTAATTGCTGCATATTCAAAACGAGATGGGAATGGGGATGTGAAGCAGGAAAGCAGTGCTAGAAGCTGTTCTGTGTCCAGGGAGTTCTGGTAATCATATTTTCCAATTCAATAGCTCAGGATAGAAGATAGAAGAGATTTTCATTCCCATGGTTGCACATGGATAGCATTTCCTTTTAGGAAGCAGTAAGTGGGTAGTCTTTTTTTTTTTTTTTTTTTATTGCTGGAGGAATTTGGAACTGCTGGAGGTACAAGATTTGTCTTGGCAATTTAACCCCTGTAGGGAGTAAAAATCCAACAGAAAATCCAAGTTGGAAAGGTGGCTTTTCTGCCCTCTACCCTGCCACGCCCTTGAACTTAATTTGTTGTTGGGGGAAGCTGGGATACCTCCTTCTGCCTCTCCAAAAGGCAGTGTGCTCTGTACAGAGAGCACCTGCAAACCCAAGAGCTTCTCTGCATTTGGGCTCAGGGGGTCACCTGTAGCCACAAGATGATGAGGGAAAAATACCTCATCACCTTTGAGCTCTGTCATGGATGTTTCTCACCCCTCCAGTTTGATCTGATGTCCTTGCTGGAGTAGGTGCTGCTGAAAGCCAGAAGAGTTGCCTTCCCCCTCCCCACTTTCACTGCAGAATGTGTCCATTTTATCCCTTGAGTGAACAGGTTGGAGAGCATCTCTTTTGTAGCAAGAATATGGCAAAACCTGTCTAATTTGTCAGGTTACTTGGGAGTGTTGGCAAGAGTGGCACTTATTAAGCAATAGCTGGTAAATGAGACTTCTCCATAGCAGTTTACTTCAAAACACAAATGTTTTTCTTTTAATAGAGCATCTGTGGTGGTGAAGAGGAAGATTAACCTGAATAAATCAGTCTGACTAGCACATAGAATCCCTTCTAAACTTTTACCAGTCAAAAACTCTGCAACTCATTTATCCCTGCTTTCATGACAAATTTAATGACATTGATTTCAAGTTATTCCTAATTTTCTGTGTAAATGAGAGAAGAATCAGAAGAACTTCCAGTAATATCTTACTGAGTAAAAGGCAATAAAATACAGTGGATAAATGCCTTTAAAAGAACAAGAAATTGCTTATTGGATTGCTTATTAGTCTGGAAGAATCAATAGCCCAGCAGCTGCCCGTGTCTGAAAGTTGTATCCAGGCACTTTTAAGATACAAACAAGAGAACATTTCAGTTTGAATTGATGGACTGAACCCTGGAACAAACTGGGGATACACTGGTTCTTGATTCCTTCAAATCTAGATCAGAAGTTCTTCTAGAAAACATGAGTTAGTTAAAAGTAAACCTTTCATTTAATAATAGTGTGAAATATAATGATTTAAGAGAGAGATTGAAAGTAGTAATCTGGAAGATTTTTTAGACATAAGGGCTATACATCTGTGAATGAAATCTCTTAAGCCTTGGGCAGGCCAAAGCTAAACAAAATAAGAGGAAAATCATATTCAGCTTGATAAGCAGAAAAATGAATTGTGTTCTCCACATTCCCACTTACAATCTGTGCAGTTTCTGTTTCTTGTCTGGATCCAAGGCTATGGTGAGTAAAAATTTCTCACTGTAGTGTCTTGTACCATCCAGTAAATTCCCAGTTCCTATTCAGGCAATTTGAAACCAGAGGTGTAGCATTGGATAAACAACATATATAAAAGAGCAGGGCAAATTCTTTGCAATGACAGATACATTTTAGTTTAATATCAGACCAAATAGTGGTTAGTGGCAGGATCAGCTCTCCTAGCTCCTTACAAAAACTGGGGTTGATAACAGACCTCCACCCAAGGATTCTAAGCTGATCCTGGTTATCCAAACAAGGACATGGATGGGAGACCATGTGAGAGGTCCTGGAGACTCGCCATCTCTGCTGAGGGCTCCTTGCCCCTGCTGGCGTGGAGGAGAGCTGAGGACATGCTTGTGCTTGCAAGTAGTCCCTCTGGATACCACAGCATCAGTGTGGTGTTTGTTGCACACAGGGGGCTCCTGGGGTGGCAGGACTCGTGTGTAGGCTTTGATCCAGCCAGCACCCCTCTCAAAATCACTGAGTCACTCACCTATAAGCCTTTACCTTTCCTGTGATACAATGTGTAGACAACTGCAAGGACCTGCCGAATTCAATTTATTAGGAGGGAATATTTCAAGCCCTGTATGGGAAAACACCACTGTCCCACATCAGAGAAATGTAAACAGAGAATAAGCTTCAAGGTTTTTTAATATGGGAAGCCTAGAGATATGAAACATCACTCAGTGACAACTACGAGTTGTTCATATGTAAGTGGGTTATTATAAGGCTGAAATGAGACTCCTGAGGCATCAAAATAACACCAAAAGCAATCTTGGAAAAGGTGGGAGTGGTGCTGCACACTCTCATCACTTTCACAAAAAACACATCTTCAAGGAAGAGAATATATTAAAAATTGCTGAGCCTTTGGAGGGAAGCAAGTGCCTCAGGAGAAATTTTACAAATGGACCTCACTTGACAAGACAAAGTTGACTTTCCCACTTGACCCAAACAGGATATGGCTATCTCAAATCATGTTACAGCAGCATGCTTTTCATAACCAACAATATTTGCAGCATACTTTTACATTTATAGGTGTCCCAGTTGCTGCCTGTATGCTCATCATCATAGTTCTGCTTTAATTACTTGTGGTGTGGACTTTAATGGGATCTCACCTGTTTGTCCCTGTAGAGAATTTTGCCTGTGGCTTTCACTCAGGACACTTGAAAGATCCTTTGAATCTGCCTTTGGGAGCTTGGAGTTTTAATTGCTGTGCTTTGAGTGGATTTACTAGAGGGTTGAGAACTCCAGGTTTTAAAGGTGAAGGCATCCTCCACCTTCTTAAATTAAAATACACAAGGTGTGGTAACTCAGGAGCAATTAATTTCAATAATAATATTAGCTAGTTGTTTCAGAATCAAATCTGAGGGGTGGTGTGCATGTCAGATTGTGCAGCCATTCTTCATCAGGTGTGATGTGATGCAGATGCTGGATAGATTTTTCTATAGCTTGGCTGACTTGCATGGACTGAAAATTTGGTCTGTGGCATCTCCAGTGGTTTCTCCTTTGAAACCTCAGTTATCCCTTTGCTCAGCTGTGCTGGTTGTTTGTGCCTTTTCCTCTCATGTGCATGCCACAGTCTTGCCTTTCCCATATGTGAACAAGACAGAGTACTCTCATTTTAGGATAATGTTTGTGTACTTTACCAGCTCCATATTTTGATTTGCAACAGTGGGACACCCATAATGGCAAACAGAGAGATTTTGGCTGTGAGGAAGGTGAGATGTGTTTGAATGAACAACTCAGCTTACAGTTCAGATTTGTTTAAGTGGAATTTTTTCCTCCCTGCCTCTTGTCCTACCACTATCACTCCAGTAAGCAGGAGAGATTTTGCCTTCAGTAGCAGTGGTGGAGAGTCTGACTCCCTTCCAGCAGGGAAAGGAGGGGTTTGCTTATCACTTCACCCCATCTACAAAGTCTGGCCCACTAATGTTGTTGCTTATGAACTCAAGTGTGAGAATATATTTCACAGCTCATATAAGAGTTTGCTACTTTGACTCTTCAGTTCTTGTGGCTGCTGGTGATGCAATCATCTTGGGAAGGTGCAGCTCCAGGCAGAGCAACTTTTCTTTGAACTCCTCCTGCTACAGCTATTAAAAATAGGTCAGGGTAGAGAAAACTAGGTCTAGCTTTCAAAAATATATTAAGCTAATTTATCTTGCATTTTAGACTGATACATGTTCAAGGCAGCAGTGATAGGACCAGTCTCACAAACAGTAACAATCTTACTCAAAACCAGCTGGATGTGCCAAATACACTTTCATACTATCAGTGGGAAGGGTTAAGAGTCTGATGTTTAATATAGCGAGTTCCTTTTTTTTCATGTTCCACCTCCCTGACCCCCCAAAAGAGAAAACAAACCCAGAAAACCCACAAAAACCAAAACCTCAGTGGTCTGACTGCCAGTTTCTGCCTTTCTTCAATGAATGACTTTGTACAATGGTAAATTAAAAAAGAAATCACACCGTACCCAAAAAAGATGAGCAGGTAAGCAGAGGTTTAAGAGCTATAAAGGAGAATTATCATGAATTACCATTTCATGAAAATGATAAATACTGGATGGCAGAGAAATCAAGTCTTTGGAGCTACTGTCTGAATAATATTTAGGATATTGATTAGCCAAAATGATTATCCATATGAGTTATCCATAGATAACTTCTGTGAGACTTGCACACAAGGAGAATTGAGTTCTTTCCCTGTGCCAGATCATTGTTAAATTAATGAGCTCAGCTCAGTTGATTTCATTTGTGTTTGTGGAAGTTGTATCTTACTGTTTCTGTATGTTTTACATTGTCGCAATCCAAAAGCCCAATTTTTTGAAAAAGCATCTCAGATATGGGATCTAGATACTTTTGTTACAAGCCTTTAAAAAAAACATATGAGTTCCCATTTCAGAGGAAGATGCTTCAGGGTGGTGGAAGATATTCCTGCTGGCTTCCATCTTGTTTGCCCACGCTAGTTAGAGCAAAAAAACCCAACAAAATTTCTGTCAACTGGAGTCAAAAACTCTCCCATGTGGCCTTGTGTGTTCTTTTCCTGTGATGGGATCTAGAACACAGGCACAGAGGGAAGAAGGAAGACAGGAAATGAGTGCATGGTAAAGACCTTCATACTCTGGTCCCAAGGATGTCATGTAGCTTGGGATGGCTTTAGCTGTGTTATTTTGTGGCAGCTAGGGTAGCTCTGTCCACAGTCATGGGTGAAAAGGAGGAGTCTGTGAGGCCCTGATGAAAAAGGTGACCCTTCTTTCTGCTAGAGGAATAGAAAATAAATCCCCTACAGAGTTCATAAAAAGTAAATACAGGTTTTCAGGGAATGGGATTGGCTCTTTGTTTATTGCAGTGCTGATATGAAGTTACTCTATCCTGCTTGGTGGTTTTACCTCCGAGTGATCTGAGCAGCGATGACAGCCCAGTTTGGGGCCATGTCAATATACCATTGATGCTTTCATAAATCACTTTCAGACTTAATGTTACATTTGTATGCACTCAGGTAACTTACAAAGCAGCTCTCTACCTGACCATGCGCTTTGAACTGGTAATAAAAATACATATTTAGTAATTTCTAGTTTATCGCACTGTTTTCCTTTCTAAATTTACAGCGTCTAGTGTAAAAAAACAAACAAATGAAAAACTCATCCCAGCACCCCTTTGCCCTATACAGCTACAGAACTTATGTGGTTTTGGTGAGGATGTGTTTTGCTAGAAGCATAATCCAAAGGTACTTTCCAGAAATGTCGGCAACTGTTTGACGCATTGCTTTAATTTGTTGTGGCCATTACGGTTGCTGTGATTTTCTCGAAGCTCCCAAGGGATGACCCTGACCTGTGTTTGAGCATGGCCAGTTCAGGCATCTTTTTGGTAGGTCTGGCAGAATAAAACTTGCTGGCCCAAGGTAAAAGAGCTAATGCCTGTCTGCTCCTGCCACCAAGCTGGGGAAGTGCCCTGAAGAAAATCCAGGCTGGCTGCAGCTCCTTCTTTTGTATGATGAGAATCTGGGGAAAGTAACAGCTGTTTCTGGGAGGCTGCTCTTTCCTCCATCCCGCCTGCATGGTGGTAATTCTGCACCCCCACATCCTGCCCACAGCAGCAACCTTGGCTTTCCCAGACTCTTGCACAGGCAGGAGCAGGGTCTGCTGCCTTAAGCATCTTCCTTTATTACCTGGGCTGAGACAACATGCTCACTAATCCTCACCACACCTCAAATGTCTTGAAATTACTTAGGTTGTTTTGCTTTGTGTGATTGTAACACAATCAGAAGCTTTGGTCTTCTCTCTCATCTCACAAAAGGAGCAAAGAGGACACTCATGTAGTGNTGTAACACAATCAGAAGCTTTGGTATCCCCAGAAGCTTTGGTATCCCCAGGTCTTCTCTCTCACCTCACAAGAGGAGCAAAGAGGACGCTCATGTAGTAACTATGCTGTGGAAGGAGATAAACTCAGGGATTTTTATTCTTTTTTCAAACTCCTGGAATGCCTCAAAACCTTGTTGCACCTTGGATGTCTGGGGAAGAGGGGAAGAAAACTGAGAGACAGGTTTCCTGCCAGTAATTATTTTATGTAGTCTAAGCAGAGAAAAACTGGAAGGAGGGGAAGGCAGTGCAGAGAATGATCTCACTGAGGCAAAACCAAAATGTAGAAGCTAGAGCTTTGCTTGTAGCCAGCTGGCCCCTTAGCTGGCCTGCTGTAGGGTTGTCTCCAGAGGAAAAGGTTTCTGTTGCTCTTCTCCCCTTTTATTTGAGAAAAAGCAAGTGGCTGAATGTTGGATGGCATGGCAGGGGCCTCGTTTCCACTTTACAATTTAAGGAGTCCTGCCTGAGCGAGTCCAAGAACAGAAAAAGTATAACTTCTTCATCTCATGTTGGCTGCGAAAGTTTGATTCTCTGGAGGGCTGTCTACCAGGGACTTTTCAGCAAACAATAAAATTGTGAAATAGAGCTGAACTTATTGGCTCTTAATTGAGCAGATCTCCCCTGAAATGAGTGGGTTGTTTACTGCTTTGCAGCCTGCAGAATTTGATCCAGCATTTGCTTTTGGACTCAGTTGGAAGAAAAAACGGAAAGAAAAGGAAAACAAACATGAATTGTAGAATCAATGTTGAGCTGAATTCTGCTCCCTAGTGTGGTTTTTTTTTTCTTCTTCTAGTGGATTGCAAACAAACAAGGAGATTTTCCTCATGCAAGAAGTTCTCACCCAGCCTAGCATCTGCCTACCTGACTCCTCTCTTCTTCTGTCCCTGCAGCATCTCTTGTGCAGGATAGGAAAGAAGGTGAAACTGGTACATGGTGCGCTGGATTCCTACAGAGCTCAACTGCCAGGCAGGTCTTTCAGAGCCAATTCCACCCATCATCAGCTCTGAGACGGACAGATGATTTTGGGACACATGGAGATTACGATTTCTGTATTTGGAAGTGGGATTGGATCTTTATAAGGCTTAGGTATTACGATTTGTTGAAGATAAGAAAGTAATGGTGGATGAATAGAACAGAATTGGGGAAAACAAAATTTACCTGTTCAAGCTAAGACTAAGTTTTGCACAGAAAAGCTCTTCTTTGCACTGAAAATACAGATGAATGTGAATCTGCCTGAAGCAGCTGGGTTTTGCTGTCATGACCATGAGAGTTAAAGTTCCCCATTAACCCAAGCAATCTAGAAAGTAGGAAGCAGATAATGGAACATTTCTGTCACCACTAAGGAGGGCTCCCATTAAATTGCCTGTAGGTCTTTGAAAAGGTCACTCAAAGCTTAAGCAACCCCCTGTTGTTTGACAACATCTGAGCTCAAACGCCGTGATTCTGGAGAACTGTGCTCTTTGAAAGAGGGGGATGTTTAATTACCTTTTGAAAGCTGGCAGCAAGACAGGATGCAAGGATGTTTTCTTTCCTTTGTGTCAGTTGAACAACTTGCTATTTTGGGACATGAGAGCAACTAGCCTACTGCACTAGAGGAGACTGTCCCTTCCTCTGGCCTGCTGTTGGGAGAAAAGCAAAGGCAAGAGGATATTAGTGAAGGTGAGCCTGCTGCAGGAAGGAAGCCTTGACACAAGAATGTTTGTGGAAAAGGAGGAAGAAGATCCTGATGCCTTTCTTGACATTGTATCAATGTGTCAATTCTGTTCGCCTTTAAATATATACTTATTTATTGGCCTTGTTTTGCAGGAAGACATTGGTGCAGTTGCAGGAAATCAACTGCTGTCACTTTAATAAAATTTGCTTTCATCATCAAAGGAACTGGCAAACTGTTTGCAGGAGTTTTAATTTTTAAAATTGCATTGCATCTGCTCCCTCCCAGGGGCAGTCTTTCACAGTGCTCATTTTATGGTCTTCAACTATATATATATATATTTTTTTTTCCCAATGGTTTGGATTTGTGGCATCTAAACAAGCTAAACAGAAACTGTGCCTCAGGGAGAAACATCCTCTTAAGTAACTGCAAATAAACTTGGATAGCATGCCTTGTGTAATATACAAATTCAGCTGTGCACATGGTGGGAACAGAGCATTAGACATGGTACCTGCCACTGTAAAGAGAACACAAACATATGTGTAACATATGCTTGTGGTAAACATAAAAGAGATATGTAAGAGGAAAAGGGCATTTGGTTTGGGTATCTCCAGCTAACCTGGCCAAGAGGCAGAGTATCCCTCATTTTAATTTAATATAAAGTACATGAAGTAAAAACAAGCACTTGCTGTGCTAATTCTTCCTTCCATCAGCATTCACAGGGATTTGATGTAGCCTTGGTGGAAAGGCCTGGTTCACCAGTGCTCAAGAGTTATGGCTAAATACAAGTTCCGAAGCAAATTTGTCTGGCCCAGGACATGCTGTCTGATCAGGAGGCACCCCAGCTCAGTGAACAGGGAAGAGTTTGTGCCTACCAAGGGGCAGTGGGGCAAGTGCAGCCTTGTGCAGACTTGGTGGTCTTCGGAAATTAATGCCTGTCTAGGAACAGAAATTGATGCTGTAGATATAGGAGATCTTTATCCTTGGCTCTAAACAACAGCAGTGTGAAAGAGTCACATCTAGGTTTGATGTAGGCATGGGTTTATCTCTTTACAATGGGCAAAATACATGGTCTTCCTTTACTCTGTTCTTCAACTACGTACTGGTTTTGTCTGGGAAAGGGTTAAGTTTGTTCATAGTAGCTTGCATGGTATTCTCTTGGATTTGAGGAAAGGAGTTGAAAACATGAGAGTTTTTTAGTTATTGCTGAGCCATGCTTGCACAGCATCAAGGCCTTTTCTGCTTTGCCTTCTGCTCCACCAACAAGGAAGCTGGGAGGAGACGTAGCCAGGACCGCTGACCCCAACTGGCCAGAGGGATATCCCAGTACCACACAGCACCATGCCCAACAATAAAGTCTTGCAGGAAAGGAAGAAAGAGGAACATTTTGAGCTATGATGTTTACTTTCCCATGTAATTTTTATGTGTGACAGAGCCCTGCTCTTCTGGAGATGGACGACGGGAAGTAGTGAATTAATTTCTTATTTTGCTTTGCTTGTGGACACAGCTTTTGCTTTACTTAGAAAACAGTTTTTATCTCGACCCATGTGGTTTTGCCCTTTTACCCTTCTGATGCTCTTCCCTGTTGCACAGTGGCTGTGTGTGGCTGAGCTGCCTGCTGGGTTTAAACCACAAGAAGCTGGTAGACCACAATGGTCACTGGCCTTTGCTAACCTTCTGGAGATCTATTTACACAGGTAGCCCAGAGCTCTTGTGCCTTCAGTAGCCATTGTCTCTGGTGCTAATGGTTAGCTTTGCTGTGGCTAGGCAAAGCAAATGATTAAGGATTTAAGCAATATTAAGAAAGGTCAGCCATGCATCAGCTGTTCGTCATCCTTCACTGTACTCTACACATGCAATGACCAGTCTCAAAAGCCCCAGGCAAGATAGGTCTTGGCAGGCTGGACATAGCCACACCTGAGCTTGCTCAGCTGGACTCCAAGGGCAGCCTGGACACCCCTGCCCAAACAGCTGCTCATTAGGCTTGGAGGTGCTGGGTGTTCTTAATGAAAACTGTTCTGCTGAAGGTCATGTTGGCTGGTATGAAGGACTGGGTGCTTGGGCACAGTACATCCCCAAACTGGAAATGTGGCCTTTGCGATACTTGGGCGATTAGTTTTAATGCCACATATTAGGCAGAGGGATATTGGCTAAGACAGGTGAGCAGTGCTAATTACATGCTGAAAGAATGCTGCAATCCTAATAGGCGGAAGCAGGCCTGTGTTATATCTCAAATCTGTTGTTGCTGCTCAGCGCTAGTGCAGATTGATCCTTTCTGGTACTGTGCAGCTTTGGCTTCACTCACCTGTGACAGTGCAGCTCTCTTCACATCCTCTGCAAATGTCACTGACAACAAAAAGAAAAATCTCAGCATCCGACTGTATATATTGGAACCTGTGTCAGGAGGCGGTGTAATTATGTAAGGGGAGTTGTCCTGTGGTATTTAAAACATTCTGTGTAATGCCTATTCTGGGTGTTACACACACGTCTTCTATACATCCTCACCCATTTTTCTCATCAGCTCAAGCCTAGCTGAACAGGAAGGTTTGCATCTTGATTGCCCTGTGAATAAGGATATAACTCTCGCCCCATCCTTGCTGGAAATTCTTGCATTATAATTTTTTTCTGACAAAGTTAACATGTAAGAAAAATATTTTTTGCTTTGCCATTCACACTAGCAATTTTGTGATGACCATGTTTGACAACTAATTGGCTTCTTACCAAGAGTGAAAACAATAGACACCTATTTTCAGCTGGGAAAGCCACATTCAGTATGTTCCCTGGCCAAGATAAAGCACTGAAGCAGCATGACACAAAGTGCTCCAAGCTCCCTCCATGGCTTTTCTTTTTCAACAGATCTGCTGATGAAATTGCCTTTTTTTCTCCTATGTCTCCTCTCTTCTAGGGCATTGACTATTGACTGAAAGTATGTTTTCCTGTAGTTAAATTTTTCCTTTGCACTAGAACAAGTATCTAAGTGCATGTTGCTTCCTGAGAACAGACGTGTGGCTGTGCCTGTTACTGAAGGAAGTTTGCTCACAGGCTTGGTGAGAGGTTGGGAAGTTTTGACATGGTGAAAAAATGTTGTTAGCTAGACTGAAAATGAAACCTTAGAAAAATGTTTGACATGGCTGTAGTTATTGTTTCCTTGGTGCATACTCTTGCTATGTTTAATATGTGGAAACTGGTGAGAATAAATCAGACTGCTGGACAGATTACTGATACTTGAAATGCTAACTGCTCTAACTGACAGAGGAATGGTAACATATCTTTACATATGCCAGTGGCTAAAAGAGAACAGTCATTCAACCTTTGAACACTTGCAGAGATGTTTTCAAAATATACTTCTCAGACATGACTAAAGTTGGAAAAGATTTTTCAAAATTTCTATTTGTGGAATAAAAGTGCATATGTTTATTCTAAGTTAGAACACTTTGTAGTCTTCCATTTTACCTATTCTTTGTAAATGCAGCAGTTTCTTTTAAATGCAGTTTAGGCAGGATGTTTAAGTACAGAAGCAAAAAACAAAGTTAAAGTGGTTTTTGCCCTAAAACATCCTTTGCAATACCTATTTGTTGTTGAATTTCAGTTTCTTTCCTCAGTAGAACAGTCCTGATAGGTCATTTTTTCCCCTTTGCCCTCCCTGCTTGCTTTGTCTTTGCCAACCATAATGGCACACAAAGCAAATACTTCTAAATCTTCAAGCTCACGAGGTTCTAGGAGTATTCATAGCCGTGAGACTCTTGGTGCAATACCAGCATCTTTCTGAGGAAGTAGGCATAGCAGAAGACAAACAGTTCTGTAAGGAGCTGGCTGGATCCCACTGCTCCTGGCTCGCTGGCAGGTGGGGAGAGCATGCAGTGTCCCTGCATCCAGCTGTTTAGGATTGTTTATCTTGTGCTCCTGATGTTTTGTTTAGTCAGCGATGATGCATAAGATACAACTGGTTTTGACTTCCAGGGAGGCAAAGTCCGTGAAGCAACCAGGAGTCCCAAACATTTGTTGCTGGCAGAATGCTAAATAAACAGTAGCAACACCTCCGTGTGGGTGGCAATTAATCACATCAATCAACCAGATCAGCTAGCAAAGCTTTTTTTTTTTTCCTTTTTCTTTCCTTTTGTTCCTTCTCTCCTCCCACCTGCTTGTTTCCTTGTTGTAACTCCTGCTGGTGGTAGAGCTGGGTTTTGTAAACCTTGAGTCGTCTCTTCTCTGATGGCCTGACCATTTAACGCTCTCAGCCCAGCCTAGCAGAGCCTACCTTTGAGCATGGATTTCTTCTCTTTCTGTATTTCTTAGAGAACTGAGCCCAAACTGCTGCCTCTGGGTCTGTAGACTTATGTGTACTACATCCATTTGAACAACAGCCCCTAGAAATCTTTGAACTCAATGTTTTAGCTAAATTTGATGGAGGAATAGAATTTTCAAACGTAAGTTCCTACGGCTTTTCTAAAATAAATGTGCAGAGGAAAAAGTAAGTTAGTCACAGGGGAAAGTGCCATTACAAACTCTTTATTAGGCACCTGTAATAAACATGGAAGAAAGACTTTCTGAGACATGACACCATGGGAAAACCATCCTTCAAAGTCTAGATAAGCACCAGGGGTAACTGTTTGAGACACACAAGTCTGCAGTTTTGTTTTCCAGGCTTTTTAGCCTTTTTTTTTTTTTTAATAAAAATGTGATGGCAATTTTTTATCAAAGTTAAAAACATTATTTTTCTTAAAATTGGAGGTATATTTTCCTGGTCTTCCAGCTTTTCTTTTCTTTCTCATACTAGGTTTTGGGCAAAGACTTACCAATGTGAAGTGTCAGAGATTGCAGGAACTGATGCTTGCAGAAAAATGCAGAATCCAAGCCCATGAATGAAATGAATGTGACAGCTGATAGAGAAGAAAAGGTGACCCACTGCAGGAACTGGGTATGTCTTTAAACACCAGACTCTAGTTTTCCCAGAAGGTGAAAAAATCAAGTAAAAAGAATCTATATTTCTTGGTGGATTGTTATTATAACAAAATAATGAAAATTTTATGTGGAGGGAATAATTAAACATAAAAAAGATCTCAAGACCAGGACAGTGCCCAGTTTTCCTTTCCACATATGCTATTTCAGGTTCCTTCATTTTTCACTTCCTAATGGGATCCTAGGGCTGTTTTTTGTCACAATGTCTCTGCTGTCATTTTTCCTGGAGCTGAATTCAGCCCATTACTAAAATCAAGAATTTGGCTTTGTATGATCTGGTGGGATCAAGCTTCCTGTTCAGTAACCTTTTCTCTAGCCCTGAAACCATTTGCACGTTGTCCACCTAATGGAAGAGCAACCGAACAGGACTGGCATTTGGAAAAAATAAAGTAAATAGTGTAAGAATGTCCTGAAGCTGTGCTCTCTTACACAAAGGAATGGCTGTGCCATGCCAGATTAGTTTTCTTCTATCTCTGAATCCTGTCTCTGAAGGTTTTAAATGTGAATGTCTAAGGAAATAGTGTATGGAGTGGGTTAGTAGCAGTGGTGCACTTCCAGCCTCCTGTGATTTGTGGTTGTGAGATTCTGAGCCAGAGATTAGGTCTTTGTATAATTTATACAATGCTATGAAAAATTCCAGCTGTAAAGGAATATCTTATTTGCATATTAAAATATTAATTATCCCTGCAGTACTTGCTAGGGAAGAGCTATTTATCTCCATGGTGGTGGTAGTCAATTACCACATAATAGGCTAAGAAATATCAGAAACAAGAAAAAAAACATGCAGGAAATGTGCAGGTGGGAAATTTTTGCCATTGTCTGTAGCTGGGCAGGTAACAGTTGATTTCATGCAGACCACAAGTTGAGAGCAGTATGAACTTGCATCTTTTGCATAAGCCTAGGCCAGTTTTGCAGTCAGCCTGATGTGTGAGTACTCAGAGAATGTAAAATCGTGGCATTGCGTGGTCTTTGTGTGAAGCTGAAGGGAGTAAAGAGCTTCACTCAGTGGTTGAAGCTCATATTTAGGCTGGAAGGCTTGAGGTGTGTGTTCCTACCCAACATGCAACCAAGGGAGGGTTTCAGGCTACCCTAATCTTCATGCAGTTGGTAATACACAGGTTGTCTTGAGGGGCAGCAGAAATTGTTTCTCAATAGCTCACAGGTTATTTTTGAAACTTAATCCATTTAATTTCTTTAATGGCTTAGGCAGCAATTGACACTGGGGAACACTGTGGACTTGCAACACAGTATGCAGTAGTTCTTAGTATATTAAATAGCTCATTTTAATTCTGTCCTAAAATGGAATCCTTTTGCATCTTTCATGTTCATTACATAAGAAACAATCATAAACCATGACCTTAATCCTTGACCCTAGTGGAAAGCATATTGAATAAATCTCTCTCTTCATTGTGGTCCTTGGCAATAACAGGTTTAATGTAGTGAATTTAGAGTTTAAGTTTATTCCATATGAGTTACAACGAAGGCTGCACATCTCTGAAAGCCTTAAAACTTCACTACAAAAAAAGACTTTCCTAGATTAGAATAGCTGATCCAAAGCATAAGAACCTCTTTGTCTACTGTATAGATTTCATAATAGATCAAGTTAATGCTACAGGGAGAAATAATATGGTAAGATGAAGAGTGGTGAAATAATAAAGACTAAAAGTATGAGATTCCAGGTTTTAATTTCTTCAGTGCTTTGTTAAAATGTCGGTGGTTTTTCCGGTGATTTTTAAAATTTCAGTAATTTATTGCTCCAGATTGAAACTCTAGCTGCACTTGAATGGCAGTGGCTTAAGAATTCAGCATATTTTAGACTTGATTCGCTAACCAGACTTTAAGTTAAAAGAACCCAACCCAACCAACAAACAACAAAAAACCCCCACAAAAATGAAAAAATCTCCTAGAAGCCACTGTCTAAAGAATTATTTCAATCTCACAAGGGCACAGCAGTTGGTTTGAAGCAGTATTGCATCCATGTTCAGTAAAACACTTACTGTCTTAGAATTCATTGTCAGCAAAATTTCTAAATACATGTACATGACAATGCCTTAGCAGATTCTGTCCAGCAACTCTGCAGTCTCCTCCTTACTTTGAAATTAAAGGATACCAGAAACTAACAGTGGTGAAGTTGGCCAGGTCAGCCTGCCTACTACTGAGTCCTTGACTTGCAGTTTCTTTTAAATACTTTGGGCTGTCACCAACCTTTGGTCTTCACATCTATGTACTTTCTAAGGTCATTTGTCAGCTAAAGAATTTAGAATCTCATGTCTGGAACACAGCAAGCTAGGCTGCTGTACTGCTTGAAGTAGCTTTTCATATACTTTCTTTTCTCACTAGATTAGATGACGTTGCTTCCACTAAAAGGTTGATTCACTTCAGTGATTGACAGGAAGGTGAACAAGAGATTTGAAAGCTTCAGAACAGAAATCCCTTAAATAAATCAGGCGTGTTCTGCTTTTTGCAAAATTAGCTCCTCCAGTTCTATCAGGGATTAACATTTTTTGCCACTCAGAAGATGGTATACAAAAAAGGAAATTCTTAGTGGTGCTACTAAAAGCTAGCAGTGCCAAAGTAGATTATGCCATTATTTGCTTAGAGGAAAAACAACACTTGCAGTCTGACCTTAGTGAAGTATTTTTGCTATGTTTAACTGTTGAAACATAAGATCAGAACCTAAGTACATAAGTAGTAAAATGGCTAGCATTTACATCTTCTACCAGTTAAGTACTGCTTGTGAATTCTTTAACATTTTCTTCTCCCTTAAATTCCAATAATTCAGTGAATTTCCATGTCAGAGTTTTGTCCACTGATCTAGCAGCAGTATTTCTATATGAATATAAATGCGTTTTACTTATGTTCACAATGGAAGGCTAAGGGGGTGCAGCTTGCTTCGACTAACCAGTGAGAAATATGCTGCGTTTTTACTCTCTCCTCTTTCCTTTTCCTCCAGCACATCCAGCAGAAGTAGCTCCTTATAAGATCTCCGCTTCTTGCCAAGATGTAGGACAGAAGTTTAATGCATGTCTAGAGTCCCTTTAGGATAAGTAATTTTTAAGTGATGAAGCTCCACAAACAACATAGCCGAGGAGCAAAGATCTTTTCAGTGTATCCATCTCTTTCCTTTCAGACTCTTAGAGAATCCTGAAGTCCATTCAGGGACCAAAGGGAGTGCATTGTTGCTGGAAAAATAAAGGAGGTTCAAAGACAAGAGGCTTCATGGTGCTGTGATTCTGTACGAACATGAAGGTAGGCATTGTCTAGGCATTAGCCGTGAGTTTTTGTGTTCCCTGCTTCATCCTGTTGTTTTCTAGAACAGAGAAGGAGGAATATGCCCTCAAATAGTGGCATCCCGGTAAAGCATATCTCCTTAATCTCCTCATCTCCTGCCCATCAGTTTTTTCTTTTCTCCTTAAAATGCCCACACATCTCTTTCTAGTGAATATTTATATTTAGAGGGTGACATTTCATTATGCCTTATATTTAACAATTTTGTCTCTAAATGGATGCAAGATAATTTGTATAGAAACACACCTGTTTCTGTTGTTGTGCTTCTTTTATTTTTACATAAGCTAATTTGGGAATCATGTTCTTTGAAGATGTTATTTTCAAAGTGTCCTTCTCAAGACGTTTCAGGCCCTAATTTTGAAAATACCCCAGTGGACTTGCCTTCAGAATTTTTATTGCTCTCTACCCATGTCACTCATGTGGACAAGTTTTCTGTGTTTTTCCGAGTCCCCTTGATCTTCAAGAAAGATGGAACAAGTAGTGGAGTAACAAGGAGTTAGTTTGTAATGCTTGCAGATGAAGAGTAAATGAGAAATTTCTGGTACTTGATATTTGAGACGGAATTGTGAGAACTCATAAAGCAAAAATCAATTCTCTGATAGAAAGGTACTCTGGTTAGGTTTTGCTATGGGCACAAACTTCACGACTCACCTTTATTATCTGCAACTGTTTTGATCTAGTTGCTGAGAAAATACAGGGAAGATTTCTAATGACACAAACCTAAGGAAATATATCACTGAGATGAGAACATCAATATTTCCGTTTAGTCTGAAATGCCACCCAAAGATGCTTTTCCAAAGACTTTCTGGTTCTCTCTTGGAAACCTTACAAGCTTTTGTTTCCCCTTGGGACTTCTAGAATTTCCCTGTTTAGACTGGAGGGTCTCTGAAGCAGAGGCTGTTTTGATAAACTATGTGTACAGCACCTTACACAATGGACCTCTGATCACAGCCTGCATCTCCACGTTATGGCAATGCAAATAAATATATGAATAACTGTCCCTTGAACAGGAAGGAAAATTAAAATCGGATTCCCCAGAGGGTTGACGCATATATGGTAACCAGTCTCCTATCACAATAATGTTGTATTTGTTGAAGTCCAAGCTTTAGTAGATGTTCAGCTTTCTTAGCATGGCAGAAGTACTCTCCCATTTTGTCCTATATACTTGTGCAGAAGTTTTTGCTTGTTTGCTTTTTATCCTGTTTTGCCTGACACTAGGGGAGACTTTGTTTTACTAACATTTGTAGCCATCACTTTGATCTGCAACAGGAAATCTCAAAATTGGCTTCTTTGCCCATAGGGAAGCAGATGAGATCAAAATATGCCAGTTTTAAAGACCTCACTAGATTGGCTCTAGAATAAATAATTCTTGTTCCTTAGTTAATTGCAAATTACATCTTTATTTTTAACAAAAACACTAAGTTTTCTACACATGATAATTCATTTGTGAAGGCTGGAGGCTGATTTCTATTTATTCCTGACACACTTGAGTTTCTTTGTTCCTTGTAAATAAAAGAAACAGTATCGTTTCCAAAGTCTCATTTACTTCAGGTTTTTGTGCTTGCTTGTTTTCTAATGTTCTTCTGTCATAATGTTTGTTAGCAAAATTGTCACTCATGACGAGTACTTCCAAAAGTGTGTGTTTATAGACCAGGGTAGTGTAATATCAGATTGGGTGTGGGTAAAGAAGGGTTCCCTTCTTTTCAGCAAGGTCTGTGCAACTGCACCAGGGATCGTGACTAAGCTGATTTCAGACCAGCTTCCCTCTTTCCTAGCAACGGAGGACGTGGATTCAAGGGCATTCTGGAGAATCAGTGAGAGGAAGCAATGGAGGAGCAGACGAAGGCTGTGCCAATTCTGTTGGCGTCTCCTGTCACAGCACTCGTGGTGGCTGGGCAGAGAAGTGCTGGCAGCTTTTTCCTGTGCTTTGCCCTCAGTGTTTAGCCTTTGGAGCTGATGCTTCACCTCCTGCTCTTGGATTTTGCAGTCACAGGAAGAGCTCAAGTAAGGGTGTCTCTGTCACTTATTGAGTCTTCTGGTGGGTAAAAAGAGTCTGGATATCAGTCCAAATGTGCTAAACTCCTAGGCTCTTTGGTGGTAGCAGCAAGTGACTCGATATTGCAGCACACCTTAAGAAAAAGATGTCTGTGTAGCCTGCTATAAAAACTGAATGTGCAGAACAGTGTGGTGGCTCAGCCATATCCCCTGTGCACCCGTCTGTGCTCTCTTGGACCTGCAAGGCGTTTCCCTTTTTCTACTTGTTTGCACTAGAAATGGGGAGAAAAGTCTGTCCACATTCCTCGCCCGCTACACTGTGACTGTTCAAGGGAGCCTGGAGTTTCACACGATAGCTAGGGATGGCTGCAGAAGGATCCTTCTCAGTGACAGCTTTCCTCTTCCAGATATTTCCTCCTTGCCTCTCCATATGAAATGAGCAGTTTTCAGGAGTACAGAAAATTCTAGGGGCTATAAAGACTCAGCAGGTGCTGAGCAGAGTTCTACAGAAATACTTATTTATAGTTGGAAACAAATTTTCTTTGACCTTTTTCATGCCCTGTTTGTGCTTGTTTGCCACTGGTGTTCAAGTTGGTGCAATTTGAGGCTGGGGGGTATAGGAGTGGTCATAGAATAATAATTAAATTGGAGTATTTGCAGCAAGGCTTTTCATTAGCACCAGAGAAGTGACTGACAATAAGAGAGAACCTTAAGGCATCATGAAAGCAAAACAAAACAGTTATGTCCAGTCAGAACAACTCCAGTTGTGAATTTAGCTTTTAACAATCCTTACAAAGTGTTCAGTCATTATTAACAAAATGATGTAATAATAATAATAATAATTTTGCTTGAATAAATATGAGAACTCTGGAGTAGGTGGCTGCCAACAGTAATATCTTCTCTTTCATATTGTTCTTTCATCAAATGTTATCATATTGTGTATTAGCTGGTTACCGAGACAATCTATGATTATAAACAAAAGAGTTTCTTTATCCCATTGTAGGAAAAAAAAGGAAGTTATCCATAATTTTCTTCACAGTTTACGAATGATATAATGTGAAGGGGCTGAAGCCCTCTAAGATATTACCTTTCAATCTTCCTTCCCCCAAAGCATGCGCCAAATGTTTAGATTTTTGTCGTGCTGGGAAACTACAGAACATACCCACGTAAGTTGTTCAGAAGAAGAACTACGTCACTTTTCTTTGAAAGTACATTGTACTTGCTGGCAAACTTTGTCTTGAACAAACATTGTGAAACTTTGGTTTGGGCAGCCATTCAAGGATATCCCAAAACTCTGTTCACTGAGAAAGGTTCCTGTATTTTTGCAGCAGTTTCTAGACCAATACAGTTTCTCTCAAGAATGGGGGTATTTATGAAGGTAACTTTAAAATATCTGTCTCAAAACTCTAACTGTTCTAATTCTAGAATCCAGAAAACAAATAAGCCAGTTGTTAAGGAGTATGCCTGGCAGGTACCAGTGAGTTAGATGGTAGCGTGACTTTCACATGAACTTCCTGTAGATAATTCCGCCTTACAGCAAATCCTATAATTCTCTCCTCTTATCCATCTCAAATATTGCAATTATTGCAAATATGACTTGGGCATTTCTTGAGGCATTAATCATCTTTATCAGATATTTGGCTTCAGAAATTATTTTGTAATGCTGTTTACTTTGTTACTCAGAGATGAATTATTACAGAACAGTAGTGTTGGCCATGGGAAAAGGCTGAAAGGAGGTGAAAGGCTTTATCCTTTACATTAAGAAGCAATTGTAGAATGATTATGTGGCTAGGTGTGCACTTTCAAAGGCAGCTATGCCTATTCCTTGCCATCAGACAGTGAATAACGGTTCTATGGTTTATTGCTACATTTGGTTTTCCATCCAGTTCTGCTTTCCACCAAAGTCAGCATACCTGCAAGGTGTGGGAAAAGTAGCACTCATCAGCCATCAGGTGAACTGAGAAAAAAGGAATACAACTTATAAGTTGGACTCTTGCATCCTGTGGTGTGTGCATATGCTACTTATAAATGATGCTGAATTTAAATCCTGGGATTGACTGGAGGCAGATGCAGTACAAATCCCAGTTGTTCAAATCCCAACCAGGGTGTCTGCCCTGCTTGCAACTGCAAGGTTGCTTAATTGAATTTAATGTGGTTGTCCATGTGCAACACAGTTGGCAGGTAGTTGCCAGAAGCATCTGAAGAGCTCTCCTGAAATTCTGCTCCGTAGGGCTCGCTTTCTGTGACCAGCAGTGGGTCAGGCTATCATACAGCTTCTGTGTAGAGCAAACTTCTGTGTAGATGAACACCCTCTGTGTCACAAAACACTGTTTCCCAGGGGAAAACCAGCTCAACTCTCTGCTCTTGAAACAAACTATTGAGCTGACTTGGAAAAGCTGTCCAGACTTCTCCCAGACATCCAGATTTAAACTTGCAGTTCAGCATATTACATGGAGTTAGCATCTCCTGCAGCGTGTGGGTGGTGTGTCCTCTGATTTTTGCTGAAATTGGGGGCATATTGCAGCCCAGCCGTGTTTAACATTACTTTTTATGTAGCATTTATGGCTGAGGTGTCAGCAATGAATTGACCTCTAGGAGAGTGCAGTTTGTCTTCCATAGCCACACAGTTCTCCAGCAGTGTATGGAAGCCAGGAACTAGACAGTGAAGCAGAATCAGCTGCTTCTTCAGCCTTCCCTGCCCCTGCCCTGCTCTGGCTGAGTCTCTGATAAATTAATTCCCCAGAAATTACCCCTCAGTTGAAACTGGTATTAAAACATGTTAAAAATAAAAGGCGCCATTGTTCCAATCCTCTGGATATTAGTTATTAACCTATATGATGGGTACAGGCTAGAAACCATAAGTGTTTTAAGGTTGACGTGTGGTCACACTGTGAATATGAAATGGTGTGGTTTGGTTTTACTTTTACTTTAAAAAAAAATCGAGTTTATCTAATCTTGCTTCAGAGTTTAAGAGCAGTCACAGAGAAATGAGAAGCATATGGTCTGCAGCCCTGAATATTTTGTCACCTTAAAATAGAAATGACTGATTTCTACAGAACTTTTTGGTTTCAGATTCAGGTGTCTTCAAACGAAGGAATTCTCATTTTCTCAGTTCCCTTACTTTCTTGGTTTGTTATTAAAATAAAGTAAAATACATATAGACAGCTTTTTCACTGCTCTAACAGTTCTGTATTGTTAAGAAAATGAGACCAACCTTGATGAATGGGCCTGGGAAACTGACAGACAGGGAAAAGCAAAGGCTGGTTTTGCCTGTGGGACATGAACTGGCTCTAAAAATCTGAGAAAAACTTGCACTGCTTTTCTTACAGTGGAGCTTGTAAAGCTTGATTGATTCTTATAAAAAGTTTCTTGCTTGAGGTTCATGGAAGTTAAAGTATGAAGAGATGGTTCTTTATTTTAAAAAGTGTTGTATTAGAGCATGAAAACTCTGCAGTACAAAGAAGGCTCCTTCAGAATGATGGAATGGGGTCTGGGCCTGGGGGAAATTCTCCTATGTCTCATCTTTGGGACTGTCTTCTGTTATTTAAACTTGGGAGTGCATCTTTCAGGTTAATTCCAATCAGATGGGAAATCACTATGATTTTAGTACACTGACTGCATTAGTCTGTGTTACAGAGGACCATGAGACTTAGCAAGCAGCCTGAGAATACTTTCCTGTAAGAAACAACATAGTTCTCATGTCTACATGTACCTGGCGTCCTGCATTCAGGGATGATGAAGTAATTTCTGCCTCTGAGAAGAGATAAATGAATACCAAACCCAGAGGGAAAGAAGCATTCCAGAACTTGACTATGAGAGGGGTGGTTGCAGAAAAAGGATGAAAAAGAATGCCTAAGAATAGGAGGGTTTCTAAAGGAAGACATGGTTGTGCAAGAAACCTGCATATTGGAGACAAGTAGATCATGCAAAAAAAGTTCAAAGAAGCAGATATGGAAACAGAGCATGTGGATTCTGCCAGCAAATTGGAAACAACAAAGTTTCCCTCTGCATTTATGTGTATATTTAAACATGTGAGACTGTGACAAAGTCTGTCACAGAAGATGATAGAGGTGGTGTTTGCTTGTTTTTAGGAGGAGAGTGCAAGGCTGGAAGAAAGCAGAGAGAAAAGAAGTGGGTGTGCTGGTGCCTCTCATGATTAGATAAATGGATCTTTTCATTCTCTTTCTTGCTACTCCTCCATTTCCAAACCATGTTGCATTTCTAGATTGTCTTGCATCCTTCGGCTTCTTCTTACCATGTCTCACTAGCCTAACAAATATCTGTGTGAATTCTTAGGTCAGTATTGCTGGAATTTCAGTCCCCTGAGAAACTTGTGCCAGTAATGATCACAAGCCTCAAAACTAGAACCTTGATGAAGTAATTTCTGGTAATCATTCCAGGGACAACCTAAAAATAAATAAATTTTTTAAAAAATCCTGGTTTAAATGAATAATCACTGCCCTACAGTATACAGCCAAGAGATGGCTTCACACCTGCAGATTTCATTGGTAGTGTGGTGTCTAAACAGAATTTAGGATTTTATTTAACTTTATCACAAGGTTCATCCCTTTGTGGCAATTAATGTTGTAATCATATGCTAAGTTTTTATCCCTTATTTGATCAGTGAAATTGGGAATTACTGATAAATTAATATTTCCATAATATATTTTTTCTTTCAAAGTTTTCTCATTGGAAAGTTGAAATTGGATATGTAAAATGGACAAACATATATTTTTATAACAAAAATGGACATCAATTTAAGCCAGTTTTGGTGAGGCTTTTTGTTCAATATTTAAGCTGAAAACTTCTACACTTTCCATCTGGCTTCTTTCAATAGTTATGTGTTGTAGTAATCAAGTATTGTGATGGCTGAAATTCTATGAAAATCCTATCCATTCCCAAATGGAAGAATAATATCAGGAATTTCGTAGAGCAGTGTATGGGTGATGTTTCCTTACAACAGCAGTATGTAAGGGAGAGAACCAGAAGAGAAAATAGAAAGGAATTTTCTTCTCCCTCCTTGATGGAAAGTTCCACATGTTAGCCTCTAGAAGAAGCAGAGCACAGGTGAACTTGCCAAATTCTTATGTCATCTTGGAACATTTCTTGTTCCCATTCTCTGCTTTCAGAATTTGAAATTGTTCAGACCCACTATTCTCAAATGAACAGAAACATTATTTTAATATGTCTTTATTATAAACGGTGATTTTTATTTTTATTTTTGCTGTTTCTTGCTTTTTGGATTCATTATTCTTCAGTGATCTGATCCTCCCTGCTCTGAAATGTTTGATGTTGGGGCACTCAAGTGGTTATAGAGAAGCAGCACTTGCCAGGAAGAGTCAGGTAGTGCCCAAAGGTGGTAGCACTGATTCAGAAAGTGGCTCTCCCCTGTGAGTCAGGATTCAAAAAGTCATTTTATTGTTCTCCCTTTGGATGAAAAAGAAGTTCCAGTGTTTAAATGCAGCTAGATATAACTAACATCATAGTGCCCTTGAGGTGCGAGTGAGTTATCTCTGTTTCAAAGGACTCCAGATAGTTTCATGGTGTGAAGATGAAATAGGCATTACAGCACTAACAGTGGGGTTAACATAGATGATTACCACAAAAAGGCACATGAAAGTTACTGCTTCTCTTCCCCCTCCCTCCAGCCTCCTCCTACATTGCAAATAGCACATGAAGGTCACCTGCAGAACACTGTGGCTGGGTTTGGGTTGGGTTTATTTTTTTATTTATTTGTTTTTCTGGATAGAAAAAGTAAACAAGGAAGGAACATTTTTGTCCACTGAGGGCAAAGGAGTTGAAATTCTTGGTTTCTGCCTGTTGCTGCTTTTGGTTTTCAAATCCCACTGGCAAAATTCTGAGGTCTGGCTCCTACTTCTAAGTTCATGGTGAGCCCAAGTGTCCTTTCCAATATATTCTGCTCAGTAAAAGCTAAATGCCAAGAACAAAGCTGTAGTGGAACTGGTTAGTTCATATTAATGAATTTTTATTTTTCTTTAGTGTTGAGTGGCCGTTGCTAGCCACCATTAGTTTTTTGCTTAATGTTTCTGATCATTTGTTAAGAGCCACCTTGGTAGGTTACTTGACCTGTCTTACCCTGATTGCAGGTTAATTATGACTGGGGGTTATGGGATCAGCTGCTCAACAGAACTTCAAATGTGCAGTCACTGCTGACATTTAAAAGCAGATTGAATAAATTAAAATGCCTTCTCCAGCTATTAACTCAATTCTGTCCTTAATTACTGAAATATTATAAAATTATTTGCCAAAAATAAAGGAAGATCTTGCTCTCCATAACAAGAAGTAAGATAACAATTACATAACAATTACTAAGAAGTAACCACACAGAGAGCCAGATGCAGAGGGAGGGCTGATGGACTGGACCGCAGTAATGATGTTTTTTCAGCACTTGTTACCACCCCACTGCTCCGTCCACACACACATAAATATAGGACATCTTAGTGTCACTCTGCGTTGGCCAGAGCTAGCAAGACCAGTATGAATGTGGCCAGAATATTTGGCACATTCATCCTCTCCCTTGTTCATTACAGAGCTGTGATTGACAAAACCAGGAGAATTTCCACAGGCGCCCACGTGGTAAAAGATGAAGATGTGTCTGCCTGTGTGGAGTGGTCCTGAGCACGTGCAAGTATTTCAGTCCTATTGACTGCTTGGTCATTATTCCTAATCCTCTGCAAAAACACCTCTCTTTCCTTGAGATGTTGGCACTTGTTGGCTTTCTAAATGTGAATGCACGGGCTGGAGATGAGCACTCTTCTAGGCAAAGCATGGTTAGTTGTGCAGTGGTTTCCCTGGCCTCAATCCCTTCTTTTCCTGTAGGATTTGTGTAAGCAGGTTGTGTCCTACTGACAAAATGCAGCTGCTCCCCCTTGCTTGTCTACCACCACCCATGCTGCTGAGGGGAGGGATGCACAGCTGTGAGCTGGACCTGCCTCATGTTCTTTGGAACATTTATGTTGTTCTCGGCTGCTAAGAGACAGCTGTAGCATTTTTTTCTAACATATCTGCCTGGCTTGTACATTTATGCTGTCCTTTTAGCTTAAAACATGTTTTCAGACCTGTAGGCCTTCCAACACACCATCTCAAGCTCAAGGATTCTTAACTCTCAGCCTTTGCAAGATGCAGTAAAGTCAACCAAGTAGTCATTACATCCGTGGTGGATACAGCATGCACAAGGTGAATACAAAACCAACATTGACTCAGGCTATATATAAACTTTTCCACTGTGTGATCTTTGCAATAGTTTGTATCAAATACAGGTGGAGAGTGGTTTCCTACTCCTTCTGTTAAAGTGATAAAAACTCATGGGTATCAGTATATATGGTAGAGTCAGCATGAAGCATACTGGAAAAGGGAAAGTCTGCATCTGATTTCCATTTCTGTGTGATTCTCTGTTCTGTACTAACAGGAGGCACCATAAGCATGATGCCCAAAACTCCAAATATTTGGTTCTAGTAAAACAGCACAAGAAGCAGCAGCCAGCACAGGGTTAGCTAAAAATTATGGAAGATGTGAAGAATGGGAGAAACTTGTTGTTACACTGCTAAAGGAGCTTCTTCAAATGGAGAAGAAAATACCCAGCACTGTTCAGGAAAGGCTGCAAGTAACTAATAGAAAGAAAAAAACCACCAAGAATTTCAGATTAATTACTCCTGATTCAATCAAGTGTATAAATCTGGCTCACTGCTTTTAAGGGGTCACTATTTATTTAAGGATCCATAATTTTAGGTATCCGTAATTCAAAAGTTTCTGTGTTTGTATTGATGGGAATGCATGCAAGACGCTGCTCTCTAGGAGCTGAAGACAAAAACAGATTAAAGTTGCCATCTATGAGTGGAGAAGTGGTTCAGTGCTGTGGTTTTGGTTCCTGAAGAGGATTACAATTCCATTACTTGATTCTGGTAAAGATAAAATATCCCAATCCAGACCAGCCTCGATCTTTTTCTGCTCTATGCTACTTAATATGATAGAACTCCCCCTCACACACACACTACAGTTTAACCTAAACTCTTGGATCAAAGACTCTTTTGCAAGCTGCTGTGTCATTGTTCTCAGTGATGCTTTGTGTCTGCCCAGGAAAGCTTTTGCATTTCTAGCTTCAGTCCATCAGGCCACTAAATTTATTAAGGGAGGTAGTCCCAAAGTATCACAGATAATTGGAAAGCATTCAAAAGCAATGGTCAGTGTCCAATTTTAGTGAATTCCGGACCTGGAGCTTTTGCTGAGGACATCACTTTATAGCCAGCTGTCATGAGGTGGAGCATCTAGTTCATGTAATTTAATAGTTTTGACCATGCAATCCAACCCTTTCTGCTTTTCATCAGAAAACAGTCCTAAATAGCCACAAAAATATATAATTAATTAAACTCATGTTCAGTTCTCAGTCTTTGGAACAATATCCTGCTAGTGAAGCTTCAGGTACTGCCCAACCACAATTTCAAGAAATCTTGGTACTCTAGGGTTCATAGATAACCAGAATCATTATTTTTTTTAAAGAAAAAAAAAAATCACGGTAAAGGGCATGGAAAGGAAAGATCAAACAAAAAGAAGGGGTTTATCTAGGAATTCAGGTCAGAGAACAATACATATTAGGCTGAGGACTAGGAAGGAGCAAGAGATTGAAAGGAATTGAAGGATGATATAAGAGAAAGGACTTGTTTCGGTTTGAGATAAATGTAGAGGAGGAAATATTTTCTGATGGAATGTAGGTTCTTTTTTTTATTAGGTTTGGGAAAGAAAATGTTTTGGAGGAAAGTGAAAAGGAAAAAAAAAACTTATTTATTTAACTAAATAACAAAACACACAGGAAAAGGACATTAATGTTAGACAAATGAATTGTTATTTGTGAGAGAGGGAAAAATAAAACTTGAAATAAAGTTTTCTTAAGGGTGTGTCTTTTTTGTTCTCGGAGTGGAGAGGTGTTTGTCTGGGGAAATTCTTCTGTGGGTCGGGGAAATACTTCTCAGTGAAGTCTTGATTTTTTGAGGTTTTAAGTTTAGAAGGGGAAGAAACAAAATTTTAAAGAGGAGGAAAAAAAAAAAAAGAAGAAAAAATTTCGTCTCTCGTTTTTTTTTAAAAGGAGTAGCATTGAAAGCTAGCCGGAATCAACTTGAGGGAAAAAAAATTGTTTTCTTTTTATTTCTTTGTGAAGGACACAGTGTTGTCTGGGTTGGGTTGATTCTCTGCTTGCTTTCAGGCTCCGTTTATAGACATAGAAAAGCATACAATTCACTTTTCTGGGCATGGGCAGACAATATAGGATAAACTATTAAAGGATAAACTCTAAGACAAAAGTTACTCTAAGACAGGACTGCATTAAAAAAGAGGCTGACGTGGAAAAATAATGAGGCGGCCATGGACACCCAGAAGTTCTGTTTTAGTTCTGACTTTTGAAAAGAGCATTTCTGGTGCTGACCATCAGCTATGTTTTTTGACACATCAGTTTTCTGAATGTTTTATTCTATGTGCAGTCCTACTAGCAATTGTTTCTGGCATGCTTGGCTTACCTTTCCTTTGCAATTTGGTTGGAATTATTAGCTACCTCTGTGCCATTGAGAGTAAGTTCAGTACATCAGTAATAAAGTCTAACATGCTCTTATATAGAGGAAGGATTAGATAGGCTCATCCACAGCTTCCTCTGTCTGTTACTCTGAATAGTTTTACCCTAACAAATATCTAAATCTTCTTTTCATATCAACAGTAGTCAAGAAACAGTAACCCTAGTAACTTCTTTTGGCTCAATACTTTTTTTCCAGTTTAAAAAAGGTCTCAGCATGTTGAAACACAGAAGAGGTGACTGTACAACAGAGCCCAAGGCTAACCTTTGTAGGCAAGTGTTAGCTTAGTCACGGAGAGACAGATTAGGAAAGAAAAGAATTGTAATTGGATGTGTTTTATTCAGTAACTTCACTTCGTTTTTAGAAGAAGGTTTCAGGCAAAAAGATAATGACGGCAATTTATTCAATTTCTCCAATGGAATATTTCAGATTGTATTAATAGACTGAAGTCATGTTTACATGTGTAGTTTTAGGTATGGTTTCCTATGGAGACAAAATCGTTGGGTCAAGATTACATGTCAAGGGTTACTCTCCACCTAGATACTGTCTACTGAGATGGACATTGCAAAAGCACAGGACTTGCATAGTTGGTAACGTGGGCTGGAATTTCTTCAAGAAACTGCCTTTTCCTTGGGATGACAAACTGGGACAGCCTCTTCCCTGGGGGACAGACAAGCTCTTGTTTGACAAAACCAGTGTAACTTTTGTGAAATCTTCAGATTTGATTTCTTACTCAAAGAATGTTTGGGGAAATTTCTGATCTTGTTAAAATAACTCCTTAGAATATTTTCAGGAAAAAATGTAATTGTGAATTTAAATTGATCTCCCTTCTACCTAAAGCAACGACAAAACAACAAAAAAAATGATACTTCAATGAGGAAATACAAATATTTTGAACTGGGGGCAATGATGTTTTGCCCTTTTTTTGTCCCCCCTTTCCCTTTGGCTTATTAATTCAGAAACTTTTTAAGGGTTTTTGTTCTCCACGTTGTAAAAGAGGATACATTTTCTTGAGTTTCATGGTCTTTTAGGAAAAAGAAAATGTTTTCTGTACTCTAGCAGTCAGGGCATGAAACTTGTTTTCCATATGTAGCAATGCAATATATGTAAAGTATGCATGTCTTTCACAATGTAGCCCATTTTGGCATGTGGCCAGTGTGTAGATATCTATCAGAGATTAGTTTGGGAAGAAATGGATGAGGAAATTTTATGCAGACTCACATCTTCTCTTAGTTTATACGGGCTTTTATTCTTGTTACATTAAGTTATATTAACAGAAGACGTAGTTGTTCCAACGGTGGTAGGGAAGGAATAGTCCTGTTCCCATCAAGGGTTGCACTGGCAACGACCTGTACAGCTTTTCCAGGACCTGACAAACTGTTAGAGCTGTCTGTGTTCAGGTGAACCCCATGAAGTGTCTGCATTTGCATAGGAAACAGCCGTGCCAGTGGTACTTGCCCAACACCTCACAGCTGTGTGCACAGGTGACCTCCCTGGCAGCTCCAGGGATCTCTTTGCTCATGCAACAGCCACTCACTTACAGAGAGAATCCTGAACACTGAAGTTCTGTCTTAGAGCTGCTCCATGAAAGTCCATGGAAATGCATGTGAACCCCAAAAAGGAGTTTGCAGGGAGCCAGACTGAAACCCTATGGAGTCTCCTTAGGAACGTGGAGTCCTGTTGGATTGCAGCAGCAGCCTTTTGGAACCTGTACCAAGATCATTCCTTACAACATACAGTTGAAAATCCAGGATGCTTCTAATTAACTTTGATGTCTGGAACAACACATTTTCACGTACGTTATTTCAAGCTGGAATTGCAAATCCAAATTGCTGTGAGGGCAATAAATGTTTTTTAGAGCAGATTGACCAGAAAATTCATGTTACAGCACGAATATTGCAGGAGTGGAACATGTGGTCGTTCATGCTGGCAGCTCACTGCCATTCTGCATGTGTAAATATAAAGGGCTGCAAAAGGAGTGCTTCTCAACATTCTGCCTTTATATACATCCTTTCACACCTCCAGTGCCTTCAACTTGTTTCTTTGGGGTGGACATCATAGAATTATAGAATGATTTGGGTTGGAAAGGGCCTTAAAAATCATCTAATTCCAGCCCCACTGCTATGAGCAGGGACACCTTTCACTGGACCAGGTTGCTAAAGTCCCAATCTAACCTGGCCTTGAACACTGCCAGGGATGGGGCATCGACAACTCCTCTGGGCAGCCTGTTCCCACCCACCACCTTCACTGTAAATCATTTCTTCCTAAAATCTAATCTAAACCTACCCTCTTCCAGTTTACAGTTCCCTACTCCTTGGAAAAATCTAGGTGCACAGGCCAGAAGAAAGCAGCAAATGGTGGGATGCTCCAAGCAAATCTCCTGCACTAGTGTATGTGCAGACTCAACTAAATCTCCTTACAGCAGAGATACTTGTCACCTGCCAAGTGGAGATTCTTCTGCTTTGAACCACTAGCTATTATTCTCACTAATTTTATTCCATCTATCAAGGCTCTTACAGCTTCTCCAATTTCCTTTATGCTGAGTTCTCTCAATATTCCCTTTCAGCACTGGATACTCCTATATCCCCTATGTCTCCTTACCTGCCTTATAATTCTGCAAATCCACGACTTCTCTAGTTTAAAACAGCAAGCTCCTATATGCTACTATATCAGAAGTCTTACAGAACTTGACATAAATCTGCCACATTTCCAAGAAAATCAGTTGTGAGAGAAAGATTAAAAGTCATGGCCCCTTTTCAATCAACCCAAGCTGTATTTTATGCTATTGTGTGTCTGCTTCCATGTGTTTGCATACAACAGCAGTCAGACTTACAGGTCTATAGGGGCCATCAAATTCCACCTTTCACTTTTATTTTTGCTGCTCTCATCTCATATGGTTTTTTTTTGTTTCCAATGTAGACACAGAGTATGGTAGAGGGATTTAAAAGAGGGAAAATCAGTAAAAGCTCAAATCCTGCAGGAGTTCTTTATATGAACTTCCAAGGTATTCAGGAGGAGTTTGTTGTAGAAACCCTTTATGAGATCAAGTTTGACATAAATAGTCTGTCAAGCTACCAACTGCACCAATGTGTTCCTCAGTGCAGTAGTAATTCTCTACACAAAGGCAACAGGGGTTTGTCTGTCTAAGTTTATTCTAAAAGCATACAATATGGAGGGACCTAAAAGTTAGGGGATGGTTTTAGCCCTGATCTTGGTATCTCTACATTGTATACTGTGTCAGCAAATTGGAAATAATGTGCATTTAATAGCTTACTATGCCAACATTATTAGAGAGTATCAAAAAAAACTTTTTAAAAAAGTTAAGCAGGAGTTACCACAATTAATTATCATCACTCAAGAGACTTATGTGGGGCTTACTTGGTACAGAAGTGTGTGTTAATGTTAATAACAAAAACTTGTGGGCATCATGGTGACCCAGCCAGCAGACACAGCAGGTGCTGGGGTGACAGTCAGGACCCTGCAGTCACAGTCCTGGCCCTGGTAAAGGAATATACACAGCTGCAGCTCCAAGCAAAGTGCATGTGGATTTCTGTATAACTTCAGTTCATTGCAGTTGTTGATGCTGCACCTCAAATCAGCATTTATTTGACTAAAGGAGATTTAATATGATGAAATGAGCTCTAATTATAATGTGCTGAAAGAGCTGTTGAAAAATTGTCTGCTTTCTGCTTTTAATTTAGCTGGAGGTATTGGAAAAGAAATCCAGGGGGTGGAAACAATTTCTTAAGTCACAGTAAAGGTTTCACTTGTATTCTTCAGGAAACTTCCATGTCTTTTTTTGTGTCTCAGGCCCTGTCCTAGTACAGCACACCAATGTGCATATGACCTCAACAGTATGATAAATCTCAATGATTTATCATTTTTCTCCTCTCAGAGGAGTACTTGAAAGTAAGCACACATCATACAAATTTTGATCGAATTTGGAGCTATTCAGGTCCAAGCATTAGACTTTGGATTCAGTCATTTTAAATTGTGTGTCAGGCAAACCCATAGAAGGTTGACTTCTTCTAACTTCTCCCTCTTTTTCCACTAGGCAGCAGTTCCCAGATAAATGCTATACTCAGGTTCCTTTTGCCTGCACTATTTTGTGCCTGTTCTGGGCAGTACTATTTCAGTATGCGCAACATAAAATTGTGCTGGATTTTTTTCTCCGAGCCATAGCATATCACAAATGCACATGGAGTTTGTTGTCCTCTCTTACTTCTAGCTTGCTGTTAATGTTGGTGCTTGCCATTTTTCTTTTGGTCTTTCAAATCTTCCAGTGCTCTCATTGTCTTGTTCATTGAGTCTTCTCTATTTCATGTTCTTTCCAGGCTAGTGGCAACAATACATGTAATACACAGATTATTTCCTCTCCTAGGTCATAAATTGCACTCACTCTCTTAGGATCCAGTCCTGCAGTGTCCTCAGCAGCGTTCAGGAGGGCATGCAAGAGCATGCTGTTAGGAAAAAGTCACATTGGTTTGTACAGGGCTTTTTTAGTGGTGAAACCAATCACCTGCATGGGTCCCTTGCATCCTGCTCCACCAGGAATTACCTTGAATGGTCAACCATCACAGAGCTTGAGAGTTGGGAGCAGGATGCCAACTCTTCACTGTTCCTACCTAGAAGGCAATTTCCCCCTTCAGTGCAGAACTCAAGGTGCCCTGGTAGTGCTATGCACGGCAGTCACTCCCCAGGAAGTTGCTCCTGAGCTGTTTTCTCCATGGCTCAGTGCTGAGCCTTCGAGAGCACAGCCAAAACACTCCCCCAGGAGGCTCTGAAGTTGTGTTGGCACAGGCAGTATTGGGGAGGGAGGACAGAAAGTGGTTTGCTGAGCCAGAGGGTAGGAAGAGAGAAGGGGTTGGAGATGCAGGCCAATCCAGAAAAATGTGGGTACTTTCCACCAGAGAACTGGCATCTCACCAAAGGATCCTTGGGTCTGCTTGGAGAGGATATTACACTTTCCATTCTTGCTGTAGGGATCTTTGGCTCCTAGGTCATTTCCAGGGTTGTTATTGCGAAGTAATATTCACAAGAACTGATCTGGGAGGTAAAAAAAAAAGTACCCCTTCAGCTGGGTGCGTAACCCATGGTGAAGTTTAATCAGCTTTGTAAGGTATCTTTTGTATCCTACTGTTTCAAATTCATAAAGCTTCAGATAAAAAATAGGCATTTAGAGACCTTCTGGGTAGGTTTAGTGGGTTTTTTCATCAATATTCTTTCTATTTATAGCTTTTTGTGAGAAGTGACCACTGTTTTGCCAAGCATTCAGTAGAGTTTTTAATTACACGTACTGGCATTTTATGTAGCTTTGTGGTTAACTATTAACTATTGATATTTTCAAAGGGGTGGATGCTGACTTACTGTAACTGGACTTGCTGTCTGTGAGTGTGTGTTGTGATATCCCATTTTACTTACTTTTCTTTAGGAGAGTGGGACAGAAATCAAACCAAATAAAACAATACTGAGAACATTTTGAGCAAGCGTGGATCCAGAGAGAGAACATGATATTTGGATTGTCAGTGTAAATATGGGCCAGCTGATCTTTTTTGAAATTTTTTTGAGTTCTTTTTACATAAAAAATACATCAAATACAACTATTCATGCTATTTAAAAAATTAATTGGAATACATTACTTATTTTAAGCAGAGAGACACATACCATTCAAGAGAATAAGCCCATAAAATTCATATTTGCATCTGCCCTAGACATCTGAATGATACCTTCTGCTCTGTGTAATCCCTGGAGCTGCTGTGCTCTGTGCCTCTCCTCTGCAGGTTGTGTGACTGTAGTGAGCTCTTTTTGTTTGCCAAGACTGAAAAAGCTGATTAAAGGGAGATGTGTCTTCCCTGCAAGGACACCAACAGGGATCTGATCCTTATGGTTCTGTGCAAGCCAATGTGCAACTCTGGCCATTTTGTAGCAAAATATATTTTGCCTGTAAGTTTGGTTGTATACCTTGCATTTATGGTCACTTAGTGTCTCTAGCTTTGCTCAGGGGTATATTCTGTTGAGTTCTCATGTTATTTTATACCTATATATTTGCAGTAACTGTTAAACACTGCCATTAATACACTCTGAAAATAATTTGCAGGTTTGCCAGTTAGGTGCTGAACTCTAACCACTTTTGTGCTCTGTGTATGAAGTATATTATTATAAGAAGCTTTCTTTAAATGTCTTCTCTGAAAATTTCAGACGATGTTTAATCTTGCTCACAGGTCCAGCATTGTAATTTTAAGTTCAGCTTGCAGTTTATAACTCTGCAATCCTTTATTTGAAGAGCTAACCAATTATTCTCCATCCTATGAGTGAAGAGTTGCATATTTGTGCCAAAACCATAATACTTTGTTCTTCTCTCTACTAAATAAAATGCTGGTTTTGCAGAGCATTTCTCCAATTTTCCTACTGGCGTGCATATTAATAATAATAAAGTCGTGCCCCTAAATCAGCCTTAACCAAGTAATTTAACGAAGGTCATGGTTGTTTAAAATGTAGTCAAAGGAGTCTAAAGAAGTGAATAGATGCAGATGGTAAAGAGGAGAGCTGTAATACAATAATAGCTAAAATCATGTTAGTTCAAGCTGTGAAAACTTTAATCCTCGGAATAATTAATCCTCAGAATAATTAATCCTCAGAATAATGTTTGTACTATTGTTGTACAGTTCTACAAGCAAGTATAAAAAAGTGTGTTATTATGCCAATAAACACAATAATAAGTCCTCTTTTGCTAATGATCTGAATACCCAGAATTAAATAATTTTGCAAATTAAGTCGTTTCTCAAAATGACCAGCATGTATAATTATATTTTTATAGAGGTGCATACACATATACACTTTCTTTAAGAGTTATGGACTTTTGTTCCCAGTAAACCTTTAATTAGGTTTGTTCCTGGTTTCTCTTCTTCACTATATACATGTGTGATACATACAATCAGTGGTTGGAAAAAAATTAGAAGTCCCACTGGGTCTCATGTTCATGTCACTTCCCATTACAGGAAGTGACAATGCATGTGTTTAAAAGTGCTGATGTGACCACCGGAGTGACTACTACCAATCAGTCTAGTCCATCTTTTCTAAATAACCTGCATAAAATCTGGGTCTTTATCATATGTGTGCCAGTTAAAATCAGTGCAGATAACTTCAGAATTGTAAGAATTCTTCAGGCACAAGCTCAGTGGAGCTCTGTACATTTTATTTGTGTGTATTTTCATCCACAGTATAAAAAAAATACAGTGCACAGAGAATGCAAACGCTAATGAGGAATAGTAGACCAACTTGGCATGCTAATGTAATCCTTGCGGAAATTCCTCCCTTTCCTTTCCCCTCTTAATTTTTCAAGTACATCTTCACATAATCTACCCTGATTACTTGACTGTTGAGATACTACTAATTTCTTTTCTTTCCACAAGATTCCAAGATTTTAAGGGTGGATACAGATAATATTTTTCCATATGAAAAGTCACAGTGTGACTGTTTGAACTGTACCATCTTCTCAGAAAGCAAATCAGCCTCAACTTCAATCTGCGAGCAATGGCAAGTCTACTGCATCTATGTGGAAGCTGACCCAGAGGTTAGATTCTGGTATGAATTTCTTCATCCTCAGTTTCAAAACGCAAACTGTCATTGTGCTTTTGTTTCCTACAGCCTCTAATGCTAAAAAGATGTTTGCCACTGGAAATTTTTTAAAGTTTTCTTTAAGAGCTCACTTCATCAATTTTTGCCTTGTCAAGCCATTTGCACACTTTTGTAACTCCTCAGAATAATATGGTTAGTACAAGTGTGTAAAATCCATTAGTTTGCTTCATCTAAAAGGAAAGAAAAAAAATAATTAAAATACTGAGTGATCTTCCCTGCCACATGCACCCCGGTGTCAATGGTCAGTCACAGCTCTAACACCAAATTTGACTTCTCTCCTCTCAAGTAGAATCCCTTAAAAGTAGTTATTACCTAATTTTGAAGCTCTGAATGCAAGCTCCCTATCAGAAAAGGTCTTCTAACAGCATCTGGGGTGAACTCAAGTTATGCTCTACACTCTGATCCTTGCTTACAAGCCACTGATACATTCGTGTATTGCAAGATCACTGCACAATTCATCTATATTTGTGAAGATAAGTCAAAACAGAGGCCATTAAAGCAGAAAGTTTTATCAGTTAATAATTAGATTAGTAAATGAACTGAGTAGGAAGAATTCTTTAATTCTTCATGGAACTTTCTTTTAAAATACAGGATGGTTTCCTTACAGCAAAACCATAAGAAAAAAAAATCAAAATAAATATGTGTTAATTATACTCCTAGACCTGCTTACATGTCAAAACTATTTTTCCAGTATTGCTTCATTGTTGAGGGTTAGTGTACTTCACCAGCAAGTGGCAGAACATGTAGGGATTTTCCATTGCATGCCACAATTACAGACAATTGACATTTGATTATAATAACCAGCAAACTTTCATGAAATAAATGACACCTGAGTAAGCTTCATAACCATTTGCCTCGCCCTACACTGGAATGCATCTGTGCTGTGTGAAGGCTAGGAACAGTTCTGGTGATTGCAAGCAGAATCACTTGATGCCAGGGGAGTGCAGACATTTCCTGAGATAGGTTGCACTGGTTAGCTCGCACACCACTTCTGGTGGATTTTAGAACTCTTTACTTGTGTGTAGTTCTGAGAACGCTCCCAGGGTCAAAATTGTCATCTTGCATCCTAAAGTTTCTGTGTTTCCGGAGCCTGATTCAAACATGTCTTGAATTTTTACCAGCTCTCCATTTATGTCATTGAGCACAAAGTGGAGGCGATGCTGCCAAATCGGAATAGTTTTGTAGAGAAGTGCAGGAATTGTGCCACTTGTTTTGGTGCCTGTGGTTTGAGCAGCAGCAGGCAAAGCTGCCGGCCTGTGTGAACTCGTCACTTCATTATGTAACACTCTCCTGTAACTTTTCTTGCTTCATGACCACGTCCAGCTGAACTGCTGGGAGCCCACAAACAGTGTGCTGGGAGCATGTGGGTTGCAGGTGTCTCTGGCTATGAGTAGCCATGTGTGAAACTGCAGTGCGGGAAAGATCCATAAAGGTACAGCTTTCAGCGAGCCTGGTGGAACTCTGTTCCCATAGACTGAGAGTTTCTGCTTGATTGGCCCGTCAGCAAACACACTTTTGTCACCTACATGGTGAGTAATGTAGCAGGAAAGTTTTCTTCATTCAAAGAGCAAAAATTAACAACTGAGAAAATAAATTTTTACCATCTTGATGGTAGCTGAAATGGGATATGCTACTGTCACGCTATATATTGAGACTTATCGCCTACATCATCCCCTCAGGACCCTCAAAACTACTCTACCTGTCCATCCCTCCTTCCCATTCACCTGCTGACTTTCTGGATCCTACTTCAGGTTCAGTACATCTAGAGTTGAGAAATCATCTTCCAACCCTTCTTGCTCTTCTTCTATTCTGAGGGGGAGGAGCAAACTCTGGAAACTGCAGCAGTCCACTTGCATGTTGGGATCCCAGAGGAAGCATGAGCAGTGTCTGTAAGGTGTTTCAGATACTTAATTGTTGCATAGTGTTGAGAACACTTTTGCAGTGTAAATGGATGACATTTATTATGTTCCTAGGAATCCCTTTTTTTTTTGGCCTATTTTCAGTTTTGCAACAGAAGTTATTAGACTGTGGAGTTTGTTCATCTTAAATGTCGGGACCAACTTAACAGGTCTGACATCTGAACTTTAGAGAACCCTTAAGAACTCTTAATTGCTTAGCTTAAAAAAAAAGCCAAGGCGCAGCACAGAACAGATGTATAGTAATAAACTTATCTCATAATGTCAAATGATTAAACAGTGGATTCTTTTTTACATTTAAATATACAAGACTTTCCATTAAGGGACTTTGTTGACTCTGATAACAGTTTCACAACCATTAAGTTTATTTCTACAGCTATTTGTTAAAAGCCAATAGGGAAAATAATAGAAACTAATTGAAAAGCAAAGCAAACAGAGCAGAGCCTAGAATGTTTCAGTTAATAAGCAATAGAGATTGTATTGATTTCATTTTATAAACAACATTAATCCTCAATAACAATTAAAGTGTAGACAGGTTGCTTGTTTAAGTTATCAGATAAGATGGACTACTCAGGTAGATATCTTGGGTAGTAATTTGAAAAGGATATGAGGATTCAAGAATCTATTGATCTATCCATCATGAGCCTGTGTCATGAGAAATGTTCTTGGCAAGGTGCAGTAGGTCTTAAAACCTCAAAGACTGGCAGTGCAAAATTCCTGCTGCTGGAAAACATTGCAAGCCAAAATGAAAATGGTGAAGTTTCAAAAGTAGCTTTATGTGTTTTCCCCATATTGTAGAGATGACTGAAGTGAGGCATCAGATCTCGTGTGCTCCCAGTTCAAAGAAGAGGAAGTGAGTACATGTAGCCTCAAAGCAGGATCTGCATTCAAGGCTGTGGGAAGCTTTGGTCCTGAGTATCCTCTGCTGGCAGAAAACTGCAAAAGCTATTCCAGAGACGCTTCTGCTCCCAAACCAGGAGCAGAATATAAACCCTTCTAGACGGTGGTTTAGAACTACAAGGAAGGCTGGAAAAGTATTATGTGAGTGCAAATCTCTAAAAATACAAAGGAAAGGGTTTGGTATTTTCACAAAGGATAGCAATGCAATATTCACAGCTCAGGTGTTGACAGGTATTTATTTGCAGTTGCTCTGTGACTCTGTGTGCTTGGTGGTGACTGAAGTCTTCTTGAGCTATGTTGGTGTAGCTGGCTCTGGCTCCTTTTGTTTACCTGGTGGTATGGCAGCAGCTGGAAAGAGGAGCAGGGCAGATTTGAGTTCAGCCAGGCTGTGGTCTTTTAGTGTAATGGGAGGTCCAGAGGCTTACTTGGATTGCTGGTCCATGCCAAAGGCCTGGCTTTGGCCAAGGGCCTCCAGCACAGTCAGAGTAACTGGGAAATTGGTTCTTGTCTTGTACTTAAACCACTTGTGTGTTCCCAAATAAACTGCTCTCTTCGTCTCATGGTGGGCAGGACCTGATCCAGTGGCTTGCTCTCTAAATACCTAATTTGCCGCAGTCTGCATGGAAAGGTCGCTTAAAAGACATGTGTTCAATGCAGGGACCCTGGTACAAACGTGACTGCTTGGGCTCGGGTTCCTCCTGTACCACAGGGAACTTGGACCCTGTCTCTCATTTAGTGATATTGGAAGTTGCCCAAAGCCCATTTAACATGCCCTGAAATGCTTCCAGGGATGGGGCATTCACAGCTCTTCTCTGGGTGACCTCTTGCAGCCTAGTCCTCACAGCTGTTCTGCTGAAATTGGGCTGATTTTTGTGGACGAGTTCAACATACATTAGATTAAAAAGGAAGGAAATTAAACTAAAGAAGGAGACTGAATGTGATTCTATGATCTCATGTTAACAACTCACATGGGATAGAAGATACTTTGATGTCAGTTCCTGTTTTATTAAACATACAACAAAAAAGTGTGAAATAGGCAGCAGGACAGGGACTGACACACATCCAGCTGAATGTCCAAGAGCACTCTCTCTGGCCAAGATAATATCTGGTTGCTCCAAGTAATGTGGCATAGCTTTCATGGGAAAGAACATGGTTCTCAAACTGCCTTATGGGCTCTTCAGGGAATTACTTCAAATTCTTTTATCATGAGGAGGAGAACAAAGCCCATTCGTCTGTGGATATGAGTGAGGTCACTGGTTCTGAGCCAGGTGGATAAACTAGGACTCTATTTCTATATTTTGGAAAACAGAGGGTGCTCCTACCTCCAGCTACATCAGAGTCTTACTTAAGTGCCAGGTTTTGAAACTCCTGCAGGATTTCCTGTATCCTAGGAAAAGGTAGGATTTAAGACAAAGTCTTCTCAACAGCAATTTCTCATTTCTGAGCTGAAATGTTGTCATTGGGATACACGTATGACTCTGGAGAGGTAAAATCAAATAGAACCATGCTAGAAGCTTGTACTTCAGTGTTCTTTGCTCAAGATAAGATGCATTGTACTGTATACAAATCACATTTTACCATGGAGCAGTACACTGCATATATTGGCATTCCTGTTTTTTTTAATATAATAGAATGGGTTTGGTTGGGAGGGACCCTAAAAATCATCTCGTTTCAACTTCCTTGCAGTGGACAGGAACACCTTCCACTAGAACAGGCCACTCAAAGGCCCATCCAGCTTGGCCTCGAACACTTCCAGGGAAGGGCATCCACAGTTTCTGTCAGCAGCCTGTTCCAGTGTCTCACCACCCTCACAGTAGAGAATTTCTTCGTAATATCTAATCTAAACCCACCCTCTTCCAGTTTAAACCCATAATCTCTTGTCCCATCACTACATGACCTTGTCAAAAGTCTCTCTCCATCTCTTCTGTAGGTCTCCTTTAGGTACTGCACCACACAGCTCGGCATGGTTGGCAAACTTGCTGAGTGTGCCCCTGATCCCCCTGTTCATGTCACTGACAAAGATGCTGAACAACTTCAGTCCCAGTACCAACCCCAAGGAGCTCCAGTTGCTACAGGTCTTCACTTGGACCAGCGAGCTCTTGAAAACAACTCCTTGAGTGTGACCATCCAGCCAATTCCTTAACCACCGAGTGGTCCATCTGTCAAACCCATGTCTCTCCAGTTTAGAGACAAGGCTGTCGTGTGGAACAGTGTCAGATGCTTTGCACAAGTACAGGTAGATGGTGTCTGTCATTATTCCCTTGTCCACCAGCACTGTAACTCCATCTTTGGAGGCCACCAAATTTGTCAGGTTTGATCTGCTCTTAGCAAAGCTGGCTGTCCCCAGCCACCTCCTCATTTTCCTTGTGCCTGAGCATGGTTTCCAGGCAGATCTGCACCACGATCTTGCCAGGCACAGAGGTGAGGCTGACCAGCCTGTGGTTCCCTGGGTCTTTCATTCTTCCCTTTTGGATACTGATGACAACATTTCCCCTTTTCCAATCAATGGGAGCTTCACTGGACTGCCGCAACATCTCAAATATGATGGGTACTGGCTTAGCCACTTCCTTGGCCAGTTCCTTCAAGATATGTGGGTGTATCTTGTCACAAGTCTCATGGAGAGATGCATTCAAATCTGATCTTTATTAGATGCATTCAAATCTGATCTTCTAAAGTGGACAGTTTTTCATTCTCCCAGTCCCTGCCTTCGGGTTCTTCAGGTTGGGCAGTGTGGTTGGATCAGTTGCTGGTCAAAACTGAGACCATTTCCATATCCTGGTCTTTTGTTTCCCTCTGGAGAGGGACCATGTTTTCCCAAATCTTCCTTTTATGTACCTATAGAAGCTTTTCTTTTTGACCTTCATGTCCCTGGGCAAATTTAATTTTATCAGAGCTTTAACTTTCCTTACATGATCCTGGACAATATCTCTGTATTCCTCCCAGGCTATCTGTCCTTGTATCCACCCTTTATAGGTGGAAGCATGTATATGTATAAGTAAATAAAAATGTATATCATCATAATAAAATGATATTGAAATATGAGAAGAAGAATAGATATGAGTAATTAAAGAAATCACTACAGATCATTGGAAATAAGAGATGACTGAGATAAACTAAAAAAATTGACATAAATTTCTCCAAGTACATTTCTGTTTATGATAAGATTATTTGTTGTAGCAGAGGAGACTAAAAAAGATGGTAACAAAAAGGAACCAAAAAAACTGCGTGTTCTAAGGCAGAAGCTTGCAGTTGCCTCAGGTAGAAATTTCCTGTTAACTTTTGTAGTCCTTGGAGAGTGGCCGACTGTCATCAATTCCTGGTCAATATTTGAGTAATGCTCTTTGGCAAGTCACACCATTTGCTATTTGCTCGATCAATGTATAATAGCCCAATGACTCAATATTATAAAACTCAATGACCTGTGAAACTTCAACAAACTTCATTTACATTTCTGTTAAAATCTCAAATAGTTCTTTATTAGTAGGAACTCAAGTTAAATGCCAAAGAGATAAGCTTGATGACAATTATTAGCTACTTTTCTTAGTCATACTGAGACAAATTCTAGTGCTTTTACTAAAACTGAATACTATGAAATTAATGAAACTGTTCACAGGGAAAGACAAAACTCATCACACATGTGAGGGATTAGAAGATGCGGAGGTCAGAATCTGTCCCAGGCAACGCATGTGAATTTTCTTGGTTAACTCACCCTGCTCACTATGGCATGTTGTAGCTGTACCCAAATGGGCATAAAATATTTACTGACTTGTAGTGGGAGTCCAGTGTTTCACAGAACTTTCTTTTCATGAACACCATTAATTATCCAGGTGTCAAATGTCTGGGCAGTTTAGCAGGTTTTAGAATGGTAAGTATATTATCAGATGAAATCCTGACCCCATTGAAAACAAAGTAAATCTCCCAAGGGACCATACCCCAGTCCTGGTGGGGAACCTTCCATTTACAGCCTCCTAAAGTCCTGCAGTTGCAGCCCATTTCCCACATCCTCCCTAGCTCCTGGCAGCCCAGGAGCAGAGCAGGGGCAGGGAGGACCAGGGCTGTTGCTGCTAGGCTGGGCGCTCCTGCAGACACTGTGTCTCCACGCAGGGGTGCCAGCCTCTGCAAACACATTTCTGCTGACTGGGCACTCCCTGCCTGTTCCTGTGCAAAGTCAAACCTGGAAACTTAAACTGCACTGTAGATTACATACATTGTTTAAAGATATGTGTTTGACTATCCTGAAAGCATTAAAAACACTGAGGTGGGCCATGTGGTCTAGAAAGCATATCAGGATCTTGGCCCTCAGGTGGTTAGAGCTCCAGTTAACACTCAGAGGTGAGTGATGTCAGCACTTTAGTTCATTTCAGTGCAAGATCAAATGGGTGAAGCTACACTATTTACTGTCAAACACAGTTTGTAGACACCAAAGAGCAGGTAAAACAGAGTTGCAAGCAAATGTCTGCCTCTAATCTGGTGTAATTCACAATCTCTAAGTTCAGACAGGTGCCATGATGTTGGGAAGGTTCTACATCAAACATGGCTGCTGATTTGACCTCCTGGCTCAAGGCAGAAAGTTCAGATACTTTAATAATTTAGTGTATCAGATTTACATCTAGAGTGGTAATTCTGTGTTGAAAAACAGACTTAGGTGCATTAGGACATTGCCACAAACTGAAATGGCCCTTTTTTTTATTTCTTTCCTTTCCACTTTCCTTCAAGTACAGTGGATTAAAGGATTGTCAACAAGCTAGCTCACAGACATGTTTGCCAGAATAACCATTTGGACAAACATTCTTATTTATTTTTCCTATTAATAAAATGTCCATCAACCTATCAGGATTGGATTCAATTGCAAAGTGAAATCACTAATAAGAAAAGAAGAAGCTCTTAGTAATAATCCGACCTAATTCATGGTAAGAGCTGGTATAAGAAGTGCTCTGCTTTGACCTTTGAGGCACAGCACCTGGAAGATTTAAGGAAAGATAAAGCTAGCAAATGTGAGATAGGATGAGAGAAGGAAGAAGCCTGCTGACCAAGGCTGAGTTTCCAAGGCAAGTCAACGGAGCACGTGGAGGTACCCAAGTGTGCAGTGGTCACAGCACGTAAGGTCCAGATTGGTGAGCCTCTACATTTGCTCCCATACCTTGCTCCCCAAACCTTTGTGGAACAGGAGCAGTTGATATAGTTGAGGCATTTCAAATAACACACATGAGAGAAAAATATTTTCTGGCTGCAAGGAGGAGGAGAAAGATAAGATGTATGACTCTCCCAGTATCTCTGAAGAACTTCTCTGACAATTTCGGCTGATTCTGACTGCATTGGCCATGGTATGGCACCTCTGTTTCAGCAGCCCTGTGTGTCCCTGCCCTGGCACAATGGGCTCTGTTTATCTTGCACTGTATGAAGGCTCTGTAAACACACAGTGTGTATGTAAGTGCAGGTTGTTACACGCACTTACTACTTGAAGCAACTCAGAGCAACTCTTGGGTCACTATTTGCATGAAGAATGTGTGTGGGTTTATCATTATGCAAAAGGTATCAGACACACCTGCTAGAACAAATGAAACATTTCTAGAAAAAACAAACCTGCCTTTTGCTGTCGTGAGTATCTGCAGTCTGTTCTCTTGCATATTACACCATTTCACCACACTTGGAACGTCAATACTGCCTTGGGAAAGTTTGTGCCACCCCACTTCATTCAGCTCCTTAAACAAATGCTCAGGAAACAAATTAAATCTGAAGCAACATGAAACAGGCTAAAGAGGGGAGAGAAAACACATCTAACAAGGGAGAAACTAAGGTTATGTCAACATAGTACAATGCTGCACAGAGCCAACACATTAGTATTCCTACACCACACTGGACATTTGGATGTAACATGAAGTAACTCCTTGAACTACCTCCGTATGACAGGTGTTTGCTTGTCAGGGCTCAGTGGCAATGCTGCTTGGCATCATCACAGCAGCTCTCTGCTTCACATGGAGCTTGCGCCGTGTTTGTCCTGCCACATGTTTGTTTTAGATGTTTCAATAGCTCAGTGTTGTTTTTGATGGAAAGTGACATGTTCAGGCTGCCTGTCCAGGAGATGCAAGTGTCCCTGGCTCCCTGCTCCCTCTGAGGGCAGCCCTCAGCAGGAGTCCCCGCTGAGCTCTGGAGTGGCCTTGTTCTGCACCGAGGAGCATACTGTGCTTTCCTTTCCCCTTTTCACATGCATGAAAGGGGATTGTCCCATTATAAGAGTAAAAACATGCTTTGGAGGCTAAAGTTCAGTTTACCCTGCCTACCTTTTATTTATTCTGCTTGCACTGTATTAAATGCAGTCTCACTCACAGACTGTGGGTCTGTGAGGATGTTGAGGCTTTTACAAAAGCTCTGTTAATTGTGCTATGTTGAATAAAAAAATTGAGCTGTAGATCATATATGTATAAAAAGAATGAACATGGTTCCCCACTTGAAAATAAGCAATGAAAAAGCCAAGTCATATAGGAGGCAAACCACAAATGTTGTTAATTATCCTAATTATTTGAAACATGTGACCAAGAAACTACTTTAACATTGAAATAACAGTGACTATGAAATAAAAGGAATAGTGAAGCAGTGAATGCCAGTTTGGGGTAAAGTGCAGTAAGTAGTGATGTGTTAGATATATTAATACAAGAGGTATAGAGAGAGGTCTGGCTTTTATTGCTCAGTGTGTGGTGTTGGCTCTACATTTGTGGTGCCTGGATGAAAGAGTGTCTAATAATGGACAGAATGTAACAGATCATTTACTTGCAGTGCTTCTTGTTGCAAAGGTAAGAATTAGCTCTGTATAGCATTTGTACATAACTGGTCTGAAATCTGGTTTTGGTGTTGAGAGAAATACACATGCAGAGCCCTGAACTCACCACACCAATCTCGTATTTCTCAGTCACAGCAACAGTGATGTGCCACTGTGTCTTGGTTTACTCACCTGCGTCACTTGCTATCTACCTAAGCACACTTTAGCTTGTTTTATTTTCCTTCCCTGTGCCTCTTCCACCCCGTCTTAAACTGGATTAGTGCTNAGGCACAGCACCTGGAAGATTTAAGGAAAGATAAAGCTAGCAAATGTGAGATAGGATGAGAGAAGGAAGAAGCCTGCTGACCAAGGCTGAGTTTCCAAGGCAAGTCAACGGAGCACGTGGAGGTACCCAAGTGTGCAGTGGTCACAGCACGTAAGGTCCAGATTGGTGAGCCTCTACATTTGCTCCCATACCTTGCTCCCCAAACCTTTGTGGAACAGGAGCAGTTGATATAGTTGAGGCATTTCAAATAACACACATGAGAGAAAAATATTTTCTGGCTGCAAGGAGGAGGAGAAAGATAAGATGTATGACTCTCCCAGTATCTCTGAAGAACTTCTCTGACAATTTCGGCTGATTCTGACTGCATTGGCCATGGTATGGCACCTCTGTTTCAGCAGCCCTGTGTGTCCCTGCCCTGGCACAATGGGCTCTGTTTATCTTGCACTGTATGAAGGCTCTGTAAACACACAGTGTGTATGTAAGTGCAGGTTGTTACACGCACTTACTACTTGAAGCAACTCAGAGCAACTCTTGGGTCACTATTTGCATGAAGAATGTGTGTGGGTTTATCATTATGCAAAAGGTATCAGACACACCTGCTAGAACAAATGAAACATTTCTAGAAAAAACAAACCTGCCTTTTGCTGTCGTGAGTATCTGCAGTCTGTTCTCTTGCATATTACACCATTTCACCACACTTGGAACGTCAATACTGCCTTGGGAAAGTTTGTGCCACCCCACTTCATTCAGCTCCTTAAACAAATGCTCAGGAAACAAATTAAATCTGAAGCAACATGAAACAGGCTAAAGAGGGGAGAGAAAACACATCTAACAAGGGAGAAACTAAGGTTATGTCAACATAGTACAATGCTGCACAGAGCCAACACATTAGTATTCCTACACCACACTGGACATTTGGATGTAACATGAAGTAACTCCTTGAACTACCTCCGTATGACAGGTGTTTGCTTGTCAGGGCTCAGTGGCAATGCTGCTTGGCATCATCACAGCAGCTCTCTGCTTCACATGGAGCTTGCGCTGTGTTTGTCCTGCCACATGTTTGTTTTAGATGTTTCAATAGCTCAGTGCTGTTTTTGATGGGAAGTGACATGTTCAGGCTGCCTGTCCAGGAGATGCAAGTGTCCCTGGCTCCCTGCTCCCTCTGAGGGCAGCCCTCAGCAGGAGTCCCCGCTGAGCTCTGGAGTGGCCTTGTTCTGCACCGAGGAGCATACTGTGCTTTCCTTTCCCCTTTTCACATGCATGAAAGGGGATTGTCCCATTATAAGAGTAAAAACATGCTTTGGAGGCTAAAGTTCAGTTTACCCTGCCTACCTTTTATTTATTCTGCTTGCACTGTATTAAATGCAGTCTCACTCACAGACTGTGGGTCTGTGAGGATGTTGAGGCTTTTACAAAAGCTCTGTTAATTGTGCTATGTTGAATAAAAAAATTGAGCTATAGATCATATATGTATAAAAAGAATGAACACGGTTCCCCACTTGAAAATAAGCAATGAAAAAGCCAAGTCATATAGGAGGCAAACCACAAATGTTGTTAATTGTCCTAATTATTTGAAGCATGGGACCAAGAAACTACTTTAACATTGAAATAACAGTGACTATGAAATAAAAGGACTAGTGAAGCAGTGAATGCCAGCTTAGGGTAAGGTGCAGTAAGTAGCGATGTGTTAGATATATTAATACAAGGGATATAGAGAGAGGTCTGGCTTTTCTTATTGCTCAGTGTGTGTTGTTGGGCTCTACATTTGTGGTGCATGGATGAAAGAGGGTCTAATAATGGACAGAATGTAACAGATCATTTACTTGCAGTGCTTCTTGTTGCAAAGGTAAGAATTAGCTCTGTATAGCATTTGTACATAACTGGTCTGAAATCTGGTTTTGGTGTTGAGAGAAATACACCTGCAGAGCCCTGAACTCACCACACCAATCTCGTATTTCTCAGTCACTGCAACAGTGACGTGCCACTGTGTCTTGGTTTACTCACCTGCGTCACTTGCTATCTACCTAAGCACACTTTAGCTTGTTTTATTTTCCTTCCCTGTGCCTCTTCCACCCCGTCTTAAACTGGATTAGTGCTCAGATCTTTGGTGGAGAAAGACTTGAGTACAGTTTCTCAGTTTCTCTCTGGGTTTGGTCATCATTGTGGACATGGTTAGCCTGTGCTGTTGAACAACAAAAGATTTTTGCTCATGTCAGTGAAAGAGAGTGAAGTAAGTGCCTTTATTCTTCGTGTCATGCTGATAAAATGCAACAGAAAGGGAGGGTGATGCTACTAAGGTGAAGGACAAAGTGTAGGCTTACTGCATGCATGTATCCCCTTACATCTGCACACAAACCATGACTCGTATTTACTGAAATCATGCTTTAGTTTCCCAAGGACATGAATGAATGAATTGGCAGGGAAGCCAATAAGCCAAGTGACTTCAAGTTGATAATTTCAAGTCACTCCATTAAAGTTACCAGTTTGAATTTTTTTGGGCAGTAGAGTGGTCTCTCAAATGAATTTGTGTTTCTATTTCCTTTATAAAAACCAAGACTAGGTCTTTCACTCGCTTTAAAGCATTTAAGTAATCCTAAAGAACAGAGCATGATTCTTTCCATGTTTTGTATCGTGAAATCTGGCAACCCTCATCACTGCCAATATGTATCCACATAGGAAAATAATTAGTTGGATATCTGTCCTCTTGTCTGAAAGGCAGTGTCATCTGCTCAGGAACTGGTTGGAAATACTAGTGAAAGATGGAGATACAAGGAGAAATAAACAAGAAGAAATATGCAGTGCTACAAAAAGAAATACTAGAGATGAACATAAGGAGAGCTATTTAAGTGATACTGACAAATCAAGTTCTTCTCATCCTCTTTATACATTACAAAAAGAGGCTACACAGTCAAATTAAACGTATACACTTACAACCCACAGAATATGCCTTCTTTCCTTACTGTGCTTTTGAGGCCTGGCAAATATCTCTTCTACTGAAGCATCTAGTTAGGAAAGCAAATTAACTATTCTTTTCTGTTTCTTGCCCCTCAGAGCAGGGGATAAAAGGAGCAGGTGCACACAGCTTAGGAGTTGCTGGTGATGTTAGTGCAGTGTGTTTGCCCATGAGGTTCCTGCTCATGGCATTGCACTCTGCACAAAACCCATTGATGAATGGACATTCTGGAATGTCCAGGAAAGTCTGAAAGAATCACCTTGATTTTTTGAGACTGTTTAATGATGACTACATCAGCCTACATCTCTCTGTAGAAAGCAAAAAAATGTGTGGAAAGGCAGATGAAGGGAATCTTCCATTCATCTTCCCTTGACAGAGTTGTTTGCATTTTCCAGCAGGTGATACAAATAATGAAAAATAGCTGAGTTCTTCCTTGCTCTTACTCAACAGTATTAACTCCTTTAGGCTTTCTAACAGCTGGGACAGCTCCATTATAGCATTTCTATTTCAATTTTACAGCTTAGATTTTTGCGTACAGAGTCCTCAATGGCTAAATGTCATCCATTATCTTAAAATTAAACATATGATCACTACAGGTTCACTCTGCACTTAGGAAGGTAGTAATGGGGCTAGGAAGCTCTGATGTAGTAATATCCTCTGTTCAGATTACAAATAGCTTTTCAGCTTTGTAAATGAGCCAAAGGATTATACTGAGGCATCTTTGTGGATGTATCACTAATTTGATGATGTACTGTTATATTTTTAACTACTCTGCTTTTTGTGTTACGCAGCTTACCACCAGTTCCCCCTTAACAAAGGTGAGAGATTTTCCCCTTGGCCATTCTGGTTTTAGTATGAGTAGTCTCATTTACTAACAATATGTCAGCTGTAGTTTCTTGTCTATGAATTTGAGGGGCAAACCAACGTGGTCAACTTTTTTTATCACATGTTAGAAGGATTTCTTTCTTTGCCTCTTCCCATCTTCTCTCCAAGTGATACCCTCCTACTCTCTCTTGATGGAAACCTATATATCACTGTCTGAGGAAAGGGAAAATCCCAAGACATGTGTGCATACATATAAGTACCAGAAGTACCTTTTCAAAAATTCTCTCAGGGACCTAGTCTTAATGCAGATCACACAGGCTGAAATCATCCTCTCTTTTAGGCTTAATTACATCCCTTATATAAGTGGAGCCAGCTGGGGTTTTTTTCTAGCTTCTTCAATTCCTAGAAGGTTACTCTAGCACAGGGACTATCAGGTTACTGTTGCCAAGGAGTTTACAGCTGTACTCAGAGAGGATAATATACTATCAGTCATCTCATCTGTATCATCACATGCAAACCTGGTTTCTTTTTTTAATTTTTTTTTCCATTTCTAGCATGCTGTCCTCTACAATATTTTTTTAATTGAAAGGAGAAAATCTTGAAAGGAGAAAGGAAGTTGCCAAGGACAAGTTTTTATACTCAAAAAAATTCTCTAATGGCTTAACTTCAGCCGTGATGGAGGGTGGGGGATGAGGGCAGGGTTGAGGGGACTTTTCTTCTGGCTGTGAGCCATCACCTGTGTAAAAAACATCCTCATGGGGTAGGGTGTTTAGAGGGAAGAAATGCATCTCATATTCCAGTTCTTTATTATGCTAGTCATGTTGGAGGACTTCTTTTGAGCTGTAGTAGGAAATATCTCTTTTTCTATTCAACGGAGAGTGTTCAGACAATTTGAAGAACTCTTGTCTCCCTTCCTCTCTTTGAGCTCAAGTCTTCAATTAGATGTAATTGAAAAAGGTAGAATAAATGGCAGGTGCCTGCCTCTTTGGAAGGCATAATTATGACTAGCTTGCAGACTTGGAATTTTGATGACTGAATAAATAAAGAAGACAGATGTGTTTGTGTACACACTGACATCAGTATTGACAGGATGACACAGGGACATTTGTAGCTCTGTAGTCTGTAGGATGAGGAGGAAAATGAGGGGTTTGGGCTGCTTTCCACCTCCTCTTATTTAGAAAATGAGCATTCATGTCTTCATGTCTGTGGATGAGGTGAATTTCTATTGTGCCTAGGAAATATAATAACAGTTGTAATTAGGATGTAGGCATTGATTTGTGCTAGCTAGAGGGTTCCCTTTCAACATATTCAACAAGAGTTTCTTATTCTATTTCTACTCCTACTTTTACTCTCTTTTATCTTTATCTTCTCAGCATTCTGGAGGTAAGAAATTACCTTGGGTCTGAATAAAAATTGGAATGTGTGGCCAAGTAATCCTGTCTTCTAAACTCAAAAGTATTCCACAGGAGACGACAGCTGTGCCAAGGACTTCTATCTCCTTCAAAAGCACTATCATAACCGTGTTGCTTTGTGGCATTTGTATCAATCCTTAAAAAAAAAAAAAAAAAAAAAAGACCAGGACAAGTATTGCTTCGAGTGGAGCAATAGAATATTCAGGTAACCAGGCTCTTCACAAGGTCTTCATGCTCCCTCTGCCATGGCTTCCAGGTGGTGATACTGGGACAAACAAACCAGTTGAGAACAAGCTGTTATCTAATCTGTAGCTTAATAAAATATTGGTGCTTCTAAGACATCGACTATCTTTTCGTTGTATATTGTTAACCTGCCTATCATTATTGTGTCTGATATCAAAAAGTGTTCTCAAAACCCTGTTTCTTCAGCAGTCCTCTGGTTTTTTCCACTGCCTTCTGTGATACAGGTTAATGTAGTCATCTTTTATGTTGTTGTACTCTTTGTACGCAATCACAGCATGGTCACTGTCGAAAATAAGTCACCATTTTTGAATTTGCAGAGGCTCTAAGTGAAAGCTGTTGGGTATGTTCTTTACACACACCTTAAGCTAAATTCAAGAACAATGTGTTAGTTTAGGATTATTTCTTATACATTAGTTATAAAGATTTCATAAAGGGTCTGACTTTGCTAGACCTACTCTGGTGCCATGTGGAGGGAGTTCTGCTTTGCTGTGTATCACAACTCTCTTCTCTTTCACTGACATATAAACTTAAATAGCCAGTATGTGAATTAAAATAGCCTGATGATTAAGAAGTTTTGGTGATGTGTGCAGGGCTGAGAGATCTCAGCATAAGGACTGGTGACACTAAGAGTGTCTTTATTTGCTCACCAGTTGAGACTTTTTCTCTGTTGTAAATACAGTTTCTCATGGACAGTGTCTGAAAAAGACCATACAAAGGGTGGTTAGGATTGCATAAGGAAATGGTGTTGCTCATCTATTTATCCTGCAAAAAACTCAGTTGCCAGGAATGTGCTTTTATTGCTTCCCAGGCAATAATGAAAGAAAATAAAATAACTGAGCTGAGTGTGAAATATCTAAGTGAATAAGAGAAAGAGATAAAACTACCTTCTAATGGTGTCTCTTCTTACATTAGGCTATTACAAAGTTTTTTTTAGATTGTGGGTTTCTTTAATTCAGCTATTCCCCATTAGCTCACGTTTCTGTTATGTTTCCCTCCTCTGTTCTGCTCACTGAAATAAACAATTTTGGTAGCAGATGTTGTCTACTCAGGTCCTTCAAATATAAAATACTTTCATACTTCTCTTTCTTTCAATCAAAACAAAGGCTCTCATCAGTGAGACATCTGGGTTCTAATATCTGTACCTACTAGTGTGGACTACTTTGTTGTGTTTTATAGACCTGAAAAGTCTCATCTGCCTTTGCACACTTACACAATGTGCATGGTTTGCTCCCACAAAGCTATTTTGGTATATGTCCTGTTTCTAACACAGATCTGTCATTACTCCTCAAACAGCTTCTTCACACTCTCTGCCAGTTTTACCCTAAGTGTAGAAAGTCCTAAAGCATACCATCATCCTGAGGTTTATTTTTGTGGAATTAAGCTCACTTCTGCTTATGTTGCTTTGAGGTCTTGCACCTCATGGGTGTTCTTCTGTCTACATTAATTTTAACAAGAGCTGTGCTGGTGGTGCTTGCTCAAAGGGTATCATGCAGATCACTGCTGTCAGAGCTTGGCTGTGCTCTTCACATTATAAAGCAGCCACCCATTCCATGCACTGTGGAATAAAAACCTAGAAGATGGGAGCATGTGCTGACAACATTTCTGGTACTAATTCTTACTGCAAGCACTCCTCCTACTGCAAGCACTACAGCTAATATGTTGCATTAATTTTTTACATAGGAAATGGGGAGTGGCTGCATTTAATAGAAATGAATTAATTTGCTGTATAAGGTTATCTTCCTGCTTTTACTGATGTGAAGTAACCCTGGAAAGTTCATTGCCAGAGGAGCTTTTCCTTATGATATGACTGCGTACATAGTAGCAACATGGCATTTTTATTTGTCTCATTTGTTCTTTCTCTTGTTTCCTTTCATAAATTAAAAGAAAACAACTCTACCAATTTTATTTGCAAATAAAGCTGCCTCTGTGTCACAAAGGCAATAGTACAGTTCTCTTTGCCATTGGTTATGTATCTTCACAACCCTTGTTGCTACCTGGACGTCTGCTAAGCTTGTGATATAACAACAGTTTGAACCAAGGAAAATTGTGAAGATAAAAAGGACTTCAAGGAAGGAGGAAAAGGACAAGCTCTTGTTCAATTCTCCTATTTAATTTTAAAATTATTATTCCTAAGATTAAAAAAAAGTCAACATTGGGTTTTTTCCTCCATTTGGTCTGGTTAAGGAGAGGAAAAAAAAGAAAATAATTGCAAAAATAAAATTAAAAGTATTTAAAATATAAATAATTGGGGTACAATGGCCAATTCACATTCATCCAATGGGTAGAAGTTACATATGTAGAGTCTACCCATGTTGTACAATTTGTAGAGTTGGGGACTGTGAGGGAGAGTTTCAGGGGACAGTTCACATAAGAAAGGAAATAAAATTAGTTCTCATGCCATGATAGTGCATTGCAGCTCTTGTCCTGGATCTGAGAGTCAGAAATCACTCACTTTCAAGAATAATTCTGTATTATTATGAAATATTTTGAAGAAAAATATTCTTATGTCAAAATATATTTTAGAAGCTAAAGAAAATGGAAGTCACTCCTTAGATAGCAAGAAAACTTGTGTCTCCTGGAGTTTGAACAACTGTGAAGACCCAGGTATATGAGCCACAACTTAAGAAAGGGACAAAAAATTCAGTAAAAAGATTGCAGTTGGGCTAAAAAAGGTATTCTTCTGCTCCTTATATGTGGCATGTTCATTTGCCCTAAAGCCCATTTTGGGCTGATGATGTGGACTGTTGCATAAGAGTGGAGTGCCCATGAGAACTGCTTGCTTCCCCAACAGATCTGCTCTGTGTGCACGGATAACACACATCTGTCCACAGACTCTGTGCCCAGAGACTGAGTTTCTGCCAGCAAAAACCCTCTACTAGAGTGTTCATGTCAAATACACATCAAATAATTTTCTTAAAAGCTAAAAGCATATATACAGAAACTGCTTAGTAGTAACTCATTCAGAAGAAGTAAGGAAGTATTAAAAAATGAAAACTCATTATACAATACATTGGAATGAGGAACATCTAGAATTGTGCAACATGCACTGCAGTGAATAAGCACATTACAAACTGAATGTGACTGATATGACATAAATGATCATCAGTTTGAATGCAATTTGGAGCCTTGCCAGTTATACTTTTTGATGAAACACTTGATTCTGATGATCTTCTTATGCTGTACAAATATATCCCCTATTATATGATATAAACTATGCAGTGTTGTAGCTCATGTTACAAGAATGTTTCTCGTGCTCCAGTAATTACTTTAAATTGCCATGGGAATTCAACATTTCCATTGGAAGCTGGTGTTCCAGTAGTAATTCTCTCACATGTAATTATAAAATTATTCACCTGAAATATTTTTTTCTTTATGGTCTTAGAACTCCTGCAAAAACTTAGCATTTTCAGTGGGAAAAGTATATTAATCTTCTAATTAAAACAAACAAGCAACAAGCAAAAAAAGAGAAAAAGAGTGAGAGAAATGTTTTGATTGAATTATCAGTGATCTGGAAACAAAGTGGTCAGGCACTTCCCCCAAAATCCTGAACTGATGTGTCTTGCACATGTATGCAAGCAGAGTGCCTCTAATCACATTCAGGCACAAAGTCACTGGTTCTGTACCCAGGGATTTCATGTTTCTGGGCTATTTCTCACTTCTACTACTCACTAACTGCCTACTGCTATATAATGCTCTGACTTAATATAATAAGTAGTTGTTTCATTAAGCAGAGTTTTTAAATAGCTGAAAAAGTCATTGATATCTGATGTAGAGAACATATTTTATGTCCTTTGAATCATAGTGATGTTCTGCTTCATGTACTTCTGGCATAGGCCTCCCTCCTTTAAGGGTTAGTAGCCCATGTTTAGACAACAAACATGTAATTAATAATCCATGAAAGAGTCCTTCTCTGTTTCATGTGATCTGTTGAGTACACACGCGTGTGCTTTGATTGATACTCATTCCGTAGAATAGGAAAATCACTCTTTGGATGTCTAACAAAGCTGTTACATCCTGAACCCAATTTCTATATTAAGGTATTTTGTAGGATTGTTGTTCCCTCGGGTGCTCTGCTGTGTTGCTACTCTGGTTCCTGACAATCTCTGTCAAGATGCTTTTTTTCCTTTGCAAAGGGCAACAATTGGCACCTCACTGGCCAACATATTTTTCTTTCAATATAGTTTCCCATCTCTTTGTTTCCTCTCAAGCTCACAGAAATTTCAACTCTGGTATTTTCATTGTGCACTCTATTTTATTTCTGGGTTTGTTTTTTATTTTGTTTTATTTTATTTCCTGGAGTATTTTAACAAATTCTTATGAGTTTTCTCTGTTTCAGCCATTGGCATAGCACAGCACTGCCCTGACAATGTGTCCACAGTCATTTCCTGTTCCAAGTACTGCTGTATCTCATATTATATCGCTATGCATAACTCTTGCCAGGAAAAAAGGGTCTCAAATTGATTTTTCACAGAAAAACAGTGATATATTTATTTGGTTTGCTACTACAAATATTCTTTCTCTAGGTTGTGACCGGGTGAATTCCAGGACCATTGAGGCCAATGGAAATCCGTCTCTTGACTTCAGTGGAGACAGGATTTCCACCCAAGTTTTTGCCTGTTTGGAGAATTAGAACTGACAGTGATTGTTGAAAAAAAAAACTCTGGAACAACACAGCAATGTGAAAAAAAAAAAAAAAAAAAGATTCTGCCACTTCTGGTACTATCAAATAATGACTTTTCAGCACTGCATGAAAGCAATTCAAACAACTGAGCTTTACAGTTTTGCTTGGCTTTTTTTTTTTTAAATCATTACCTGTCGTTATTTGTGTGATGATAGGATCAAGGAGACTTAGCCACAGATAAGAACCTCAGTGTTGTATAAACAGAGAGAGAAAACAGAGCTTCCTTGAGGCTTGCCAAACAAGTGCTTACCAGGAGGTGAGGGAACATGGGAAAACAGTTCATCTACACCAATGGTTGTCTGTTGGGCTGTGGAGCAGCGCCTTGGGAGCCTCTTCCCAGGTTTTTCTGGGTGTGATGGCAGAGGAGAGCTTTGGGAGGTGTTTTGAAGGGCATAGACTAGCTCTGTGCTGGCAATGACAGCTTTCACTTTCAAAATGTGAAGAAAAGAGAAAGGCGTATGAAACACCTAGAAAGCTGGTAGGGGATTATGAGCTGCTGCCTTTGAGAAGAGCAGAGGTGAGGGAAAAGCAAGGTTGGGAAGTGCAGGAAAAGAGTCTGTTAAGTGGTAAGGGCAGTAACAGCAGGACTGGAGAGGCTGGGTGGCCTTTCTTCAGGAGAAGAAGCTGTCTCCATTCACCTCTCCCTTCTGTTATTGTCCTTAACACATCTCTCTGGCGTTTCTAGACTTGTTTGTATTCACAATCCAAAATTCAGAGGCTCGAATAACATAACTGTCCATATCCAGATACTTTTCTCCCACCATCAGCAAGTACTTTTGAAACTGGATGCAGCCCAGCTGGATATAAGATGAGAACAGATTTTCTTGAAAGATTTCTCATACAGACAACTTTTAGCTGGGTTGGAAACATTTCAAAAAAAGTAATTTTTCATTCTATTCCAGCATTTCTTCATCCAATTAAAGCCAGGAAGTGCAGAGATAATAATTTTGAAAAAGAAGGGAACTGAAGCCTAATTCTGAAACTACAGTAACTGAAACAATAAAAATATGATTTTTTTTTTTTAAAGTAATGGGGTTTTCGTAAAATCTATGACATGAATGAGGACTCAAGCAGGCCACTTCTTTGCAAGCTATGTTCATCTTTATTTAATATATATGTCTCTAAAGCAGATCCCTTCCCCTAACGATTTTTGAACTTCAAAGCTCTTTGGAACCTGCATCTGCACTATATTTTCCACATATTGAGAGTATACAAAGTATATTTGTATATAATTGAGAGTATCTAAAGTTAATTCTCACTAAAAGTACACCACAATTTGGAAGCCCAGAAGTGCCTGAGAAAGGCGACTCTGGAGAGCATCCTCTCGGTGAAGCCAGGGCTCAGAGACTGCCTGTGCTTAGGTTCAGATGTGCTGCCCTCAGACACCATGCATGCAGCCCAGCCTCTGCCTTTATAGCTGCTGAGTGGAGCCTGTAGATTAGTCTAGGAGTCTGAAACGTGGATTTTAATGCTGAGGTTTGTACCCCTCTCTGTTTGACTGATATGAGGCAGATCTCTCTCTTTCATCTCAAGTTCACTTTCTTCTTTTGAATCATGGCACACATCTGCTTCTGCTCTTTCAGACTTTGACATGCTGTGACACTTTTTCTGAACCCTTCCTATATGAGCACTTTGGTAATGCAGACCCTCTTGATTGGACCCTATATTTTTCTGACAGTGGTGGGAAGAGGAGATAAATTTTGTTCTTGCATGTGAACTTGAGTAAGTGTTATCTTGTGCATTCTTTTGACTGCTAACCATATTTCCTGCCAGCTTTGTTCCCCACAGCAGTATGTAACTTTCCTTCCTTTGTCCCATTCAAACTCTTAATAAAAGGAATCAATTCAGAAAGCAGTTATGGGTTCACAATTTCTAAATTTGCTGTTTTCCTTCTTTTTCCTTACCTCACTATAGATTCTTTATGAGAAAGAGCAGTTACTTGTCTGTGCCATTTCACAGGTGTTCAACATGTCTTCAGTTTCCCAACATGAATAGTCCTGCTCTTTCTGACCACAGCACATTAAGAGTTAAAAAGGGGTGGTTCTGTGCTTGTGCAGCAGCTTGCTTGATATTACCATGGCTAGTACTGGACCAGAAACTGCTTTCCTGTCCCCCAGTTTGGTTTTGGAACCATGACTTTCATCCCGATTGCAGTCAGTTGGAAACTTTTCCCTTGGGCTGTGGACTTACTTTTCTACTATAACTACTAGGTAGCTATGAAGATTTCTCAAACAAAAGTCATTTTTAACTGAAACTCCTGTGGGAAATTTTTTAAAAAACAAAATATTTTTTGCTCTGGAAGCATTTTCATTAATATTTTCTACATTGTGAAATTTATCTAAAGTGGCTGCTTCCTGAAAAAAAAACCAAAACAACAACCAAAACCCAAGCCAATAACTGATTTATTTTTGTCAAGTTGGTGTTTTCTGGCTGGGAAAGTAGTATGAAGAAATTTCAAAGTGGCTTCTTTACAAGCATATCAGTTTAGACTAGTACACAGAGAGCTGCTTAAAAAACTTCCATTTCACTACTCAGTCAGTAGTAATATAGGTTTTATTTAAAGCCTGATCCAAAACTTACTGTTTTCAGCCACTCTCTGCATTTAGTGGACTTCACACTCAGAAAAATCAGAGCCATAGGCAGCTATCATTAGCTTCATGTTGCACCTCTGTGGAACTCATTGAATTTTCTTCATTGAGTGTTCCAGATGTTGAGCCTGAAGCATACCAAAGGTAGAAGCACTTTCTTGAGGCCGATAGTGTATGTCAGTGGTGAGATCCTGAACAGCAGCAGCATCTCATCACTAGACTTTGGCCTTCAGACTATAGTTTCTGAAGGCATTTATAAAAGAACTTTCTCCCATATGAATTTTCAACTGACTGTGCCTAGTGTTGATGACAGCCTCAGAGTCCCAACCCAGACCTGGAGTCTCGGCCCAAGTGGCTTAAGCCTTTAAAGCACAGTTCTCAGTCCCATGACTTCTTTTCAATGGAGTAATAGCACTTAAAACCCAAGCAACCCAAGAGCTGTAACACAACCCACAGGTTGTTACACTCTCTCTGTGGGGTCACATCCTGAGCAGTTGTTCCAGCAAGAACACATTTCATGGTCCATATCTCATCTAGACAAGGCTTTTAAAGTTAGATTGGCTCCCACCAAATTTAGTTTGTTACCCCAGACTTTCCTTGAAGGATGAAATGCATATGCCTGCACTATCAGCCTCACTTAAATATGCCTTGCAGATCATTTTTTGGTAGCTGGGAAAAAAATAAATATAGTTGCACTTTTGAAAAATGTGTGTCTGGCAAAGATAGTAAAGAGTTTACAGTCAATTTGAAGTTCATAAGGCTCCTATCAGTAAAAATATCAAATATATTTCAAACCATGGCTTAAAATTGCAGTATTTTTTCACTGCTAGAGCTCCTGATGTCTCAAGCCATCAGTTGTCAGTTGTGAGTGTGTCAGTACTTGAATGAATTATTTCCTTTAGCAATTTAAATGTTATGCTTCCTGATATATAATTTCTGGGACATCTTTAATTCTTCCAGTGCTTCAACTTTTTACACTGTCCCTGCTCCTTCACACCAACGGGCCACAAATTTCCCAGTACACACTTCATTATTCTGAGCAATACTTCCATGTCTCCTTTGTCTATCAGAGACAGAACTCAACTGAAGCAGCCCCCCCACCCCACCTTGCACAGTCTCTTGTTATTGTCAATCTAGCACCCCTTTTCTTTTTCTCAAAGTTTCCTCCAGGCTCAAATCATATTCTTCGACTGGTTTTCCCATAGTCAAAAAATGCTGTCTCTGTTGAACTTAGTGCCTATTGTAGATCCAGGCAGTCTAAACCCTTGCATGTTCTGGTATAATTCATGTGTCCTGAAATTAACCCAAGTGCATCTTGAGGAAATCCTGTCGTAGGAAGTGCTGTGTATGCCCAGAGCTATTGGGCAAGGTCATGATGAGCACTAGCTGGCAGAGTGTCTCAAGTTACAGAGGTCATCTCTTACTGGGTCCCAACTTGAACAGCCTTGCTGCCTTTTGCTCCCACTCTTTTGTCATCAATCAGTTTTCTCAGGTAGGTCCTCTGGGTTCTCTTATTTGGGTAAATCTGAGCAAGTTTTCAAGGTCTGTTTATGTGCTGTCGAGCATTCTGCCACAGGATACCCACAGCCTGGGTTCTGTTGCAGACAGGCATTTCTTTTTTCTTCTATTGGTATTCTCTGTTCAAGAATTGCCATCTCTCACATGTCATTATTCCGCTGGCATATAGCAGGCTTCGTATTTTTGCAATGTGATCTCACTTCTTGCTGTCTGGATTAATTGAAATCTGAAAAACTACCAGCTGCTTCAGAACTCAGTGTTGTCAGAAGCAAGAAGAGATTCTGATCGCTTTTTTTCCCCTCAAATTCAAATAAATTTTTATACCTTTTCCAGTTCAGAATAATCTCAGAGAGGCTCAGCCCCAGTGGAGCCTCTGGTGGGCCACTTTCCTACCAGTGAATTGTCTTCTCTCTTTCATGTGTGTAGCACTCAAAGTCCAGTGAACATAGGTGCTTAAATTGGAACATGGAACAGATGAGCCCTTTATGCTATGTCTGGTTCTATCTGGCTGCCTGTAACAGGAGTTTGACAGAAGCTTGAAGAGACCCTCATGGAAAACTAAAAGCACAAAGACAAAACCCCCAGTAGGAAAAGGAATGATTTAAGCACCCCTCACTGAAGGCATGGAAATCAATCCAACCATTGATGGTACCTGTGGAGTAGAAGTAATTTGGAGATCTCATAAAAACCCTCACAGTGGTGAAGATGTGCAATTAGCTGGGATGTATGGTGTCTCAGTTACAATGGAGCCACACTTTAGGAAAATGTATTTAAATTAACTTCATTGGAAAACAGTGATCATCCTAGAGTGCTGCTGGGTCTTACCTAGTCCAGTGCATTGTCTGTCTCACTCCCATGGGGACACTCTCTGTAAGAAGCATTCTTTAAAACTTACTGCAGAAGCTTAAACCACAGAAGAACAGGAAGGACGGACTTGTTCCAGTCCGTGGACAGCCCAGTGTTAATGTGACCCAGCACGGTGTTGTCTTTGTCGCATCTTGGGACTGACTTACCTCTTTGACCCAGTCCACAAAAAAACCTGCCCAGTAAATCGTGTATCCTGCATAATCCTTAGGCACTGAGGAGAAGAAAGGAGCTTTCTTTGCCTCTTTCCACCTCTGTGCTTCTGTTGCGGTGGCTGTTTAACAACAACCTGTGAGTTGCTGTTTTGCATCTGAGCTTTTGAATTTTGGATATGGCCAGCTGAAGCCAGGAGTGCAAAGAGGAAGAGGGGGAAAGCAGACTGGCATAAGAGGGCAAAAGAGTTCTGTGGCTCAGCCCATTGTGTGTGAAAGGGAGGTCTAATACCCCTAAAGGGAATTACTCTTTTGAACTCTCTCTGGGGTAAGAGCAGCAACATGCTAGCCATCAGATAAGAGATGGAGCAGCCAGATATCTGCTCCTGCACCAGCATCAGCCTCCCAGCAGTCACGTGAAATCTACTGGAATTTTCGCACATTTGCCCAGAAGAAACCGAAGATTATGTGCACAAGCTCTATTGGTTACCACCATTAAAAGAGCCATGGCAGCAAGCAAAACCTGCTAACAGGCCGTTAATATTCAGTCTCCCCAGTTTGGAAGACCAAGGAACAGTGAGGATAATGGCTTGGGGAAAGCATCTTTGTAGAATAGCTCTTTATGTATGACACATCACACAATTCACTTCTTCACATACAACCACTTTGACATTAACTTCATTGCCATGTGCATAGTTACACACCTGTCTTGCAGGTCCTACCCATGCCTAATTTCTAGCACCAAAACAGCTCGTGGACATAGTTCAACACACACCACAGTCTAACAGGCAATCATATCCCTCCTGGGGTGGAAAAAGTGAGTTGCTACACAGTCTTCTCTATTTATTTACTCTATGCATATTGCAAATATCCTACAAATTATGTCTCCTGGGGCAGATGCTTCTCTTTGACATGCATTGATGTGTTGCTAAAAGCCCAGTGTTGTCAGCAGTATGGCAGGGACAAGATTCATGAGATGAAAGTGTGCCCGCTGTCTCCCTGCATTTCATGCCATCCCAGTCTGGAGAGGAATAGGCTGTGGCAAGGAGAACGGCCCGATCTCAAAGAAATGATAAGTGACAAAAGCCCAAGAAGGAACATTTGGGAAAGTGATTCATTCATAAGTGTATAAATGCTCTAGGATTTATTCCTGAGTTTATATAACTATTTCTACACCATCTGTTAAGTGGTTTGTAATTGGCCAATAAATTCAACAGAATGCTTAAGTTAACTGCGTGCATGACTCTGGAATATGGGCGGCTTTGGAGTCCAAGAGAGAAGTGGACATAGGTTTTGCAGGATGCTACATTTATTGTGCCACGGCCTTCCTAACCTGCAGAGTAAAATACAAAGTTTCAATCAAGTTAATGGAGAAATGGCATTGTTAAAAGCCTGCTTACTTGTTTATTTCATTACTGAACTTCATTCCCCCTTCTCTTTTAATTTGTTGATGTGGTCTGTGTTTTGGTGGAGGCTGCACCGTACGTGCTTTTCCGACTGTAGGCACCTCACAGGCTCTCCAGCAAGCACATAGCAGTCATCCAAATGGATGTTTAAGACTGAGAGCAGAGTGCCGTGGGGCACAGGACAAAGCTTTTCCCCCAGGTTGATGAAAGGCCCACCCTTGGCTTCTGCTGGAACGCTGTAACTCTCCTGGAAAGATCAAAGGCAAAATAGTGCCAACGAACAAAACTTAACAAAGATTCCTCACCCTGCCTAATTATCACATCACACTTTGAGTCAACATGCAAGGCTGCTGGTGCCAGCTGTGAAAAAGGCAATTAATAACTTTAAACCAAGCGTAGATTCAGACTTGAGAAGAGAAGCTGTGAAGAGCTATGTACGAGTGATAGACCCACTGTTTTCATCCCTTGATGAGATGCTGGTGAAGCATGTACAGCGGAAAATGCCTTTGAGAGACTTTGAGAAACATGATAAAGTCTAGATAGATTTTGGAATGTCTCTGTTGTTCCTAAAAAGGTAGGGATGGCATTTCAAGAGGGCAAGGCAAGTACTGCTCATCATCCAGGCTGGCATGCTGCTCTGCAAGGGCTGTGGGGGGAGTAGCAAGCAGTTTGTGTTCTGCTGTCCTTAGGTGAACTTCCCGAAGAGAATGTGTTGCTTTACTAACACTCCAAAAAGAATTTAAGTTGTTTGCAACTAGTTTGATGCTGGTGTTCGTCTGGGTTCAAAATTCCATCTCTGAGCCTGCGCTGCGGTTGTCTCAAGAAGGCACTTCCTTGGCACTGGATGACTTCGACTCAGAGAGGAAAGCTATGGCTGGGGGAAGGCTGGGAGTCAGGGGTCTTCATCTTGGTGCCTGTTCTTGAAACAAGATCTCTATTTCATCTTTTTAGCATGTGAATAACCTTGTGGAGCCTTCTTGCACCACACAATGAGCATTTTCTATCAGTGACAGGCTTGGCAGACAGAATGGTGTTCCCCAATACCTGATGCATGTTTTGTGGAAAGCAGAATTTCATAATCAATTTTACTACATATTAAAGACAAAAAATAAATGCCCAAGCATGTTTTATATATACATCTAGGAAGAAATCTATGGTATTTCTGAAGTTGTTTCAAAGCCACCTTGTTTCAATTTGAGATTTTGCTATAAAATAAACCTTCTTAAAAGCTGCATGTCATTATGTTTTGACTTAAAATTAAAGGAACATCGTAACTCCTTTTATTTTGCTAATATTCCAAAAATAAACATTTTCACTTATAAAGCTTTTAGGAAAATTCATTCCTGTTTACAGTCCCAGCACATGAGCCGTGCTGGTTCCAGCTCTGTCGGCCAAGCAGCTGCCCTGCCATTAACACTCTTTAGCAGCTGTGTTCTTTCTGCTACCTGGGGACCTGTTAAAAAGCGTTTACAGAGTTTCGTGCGGACAGGTGTCCCTGAAAAAGCCATGCTGCCTGCAAAGGAATGCAGTAAGAGCGACCTCTCTCCCAGCACCCTCGCATATTTCAGATATTTTATTTCAGTAATAAAAGAGAAAAGCAAATTATGAAGGTGTTCCACCCACCTACCACTTAGATGATTAAAACAAGGAAGTTGTATAAGTTGTACCCTTGCAAAAGCGTCCCCTGGCATGTCTGCTTCACTTTATTCCTACAGCGCTTTCAAAAATGAACTGGAAAGGTTCTAATGAATGAACCAGTGCAGCAGGGATACTGTACGTCCCTGGCAGCTGCCTTTTTGTGCGGGCTAACACAGCTGAAGTGTCTGCTTTCGCACTTAGGTGCTTTGGAGACAGACACCACAGAACATTTGCTCTCGATTTTGGAGACATAAACTGTCCTTTTGCTGGAAAAAGTTATACATACAACTCTCTGTTGTATCTAAACACAAAAATATTTTGACTTATGTTAAAATCAATTCCGTTGCAGAACTGGATGCGACTGTGGTCTCATTTTCTCATTTGTGGTATTTTCTTGAGAAAAATAATTCAGGTTATACCTCAGTGGTAACTGTTAACTGAATGTCAGCATTCATGAATGTATTAGTCAGGTCAGCTCACCAAATTTTCAAATATGCAGGATTTCCAGAAACAGCATAAAAAGAAGCCACCTGCCAACATTTTCATTTATCAAAGATCAAAGTTAGGTGCCTCAACAAAAGTCAGTTACAGGCGATGCAGAAATGAGCTTGTTTGCTCACAATCAGTGTGGCTTGCTGCTGTGCTATCAGCAAATCCTCCCTTTGATTCTGAGAAGTGAAGCTGTGGGCTTTTTTTAATTTGTTCCTTAGTATTACTCTAAGTCTTTAAGAGCCCATTGACATCTGCAAGGGTTCCTTGAGAGTGTGATGGACATAACTAAATCCGTGTTGTAATACCTCTGTTAATGCTCAGGTGCATGGTGCATTAGGACTTGTATACTTTGTGGTTGCAGAGTGTCGCTGTGAGTGGCCTGGCAGAGGCTGCCAGGTACAAGCAAACTGGCAAGAAAGCCTTCCAGTCAGGTTTGACCGCCTGTAGCTGAGCTAATAATGTTTTGCAATGTCTGAGATAAGAAACAGTCTCCGAGGAGAGGTTTTGTCCCTACGTGGTCTAAGTGCCTCGTGGAACTCCTCAGCCTCTGCAGGGGTCTCTCACAAACCTGAGGGGAGCCTGACGAGCAGGGGGACAGATGGGCACATGTTGCCAGAGCTTTTCTGTAGAGCTGGATGTAGGAAATATTGGTGACATGTCTGCACAAAGCAGGCACCTGGGTGAGGTCCAAGCCTGCTGATTTAGCAACCTCAGACCCCAGATGCAGCACTGCACTCTCAGGCTCTTCAGCCATGTGGAGCACTTGTGTGGGAAACAGGGACCTTTGATCCAGGCCTCTGTTCTGGATCTGAGAGAGGTAAAATCTAGACAAACATAGATGACATTACTGGAAACAGTCCCTGGTTTCTGATCTGTTAGATAAGGGATCAGTAGAAACTTGGTGTTCTCTGGCTAGTCTGCCTCTTATATTAAACTTCTAGTATTTAAAAAAAAATCATAAGTAACTGTGTATCTAATTGTCTAGCTCTCTCTGCTGGAAAAAAAGGAACCAATGGAGAAGGACAACTTTGACTGTCATCCCAGAATGGGAACTCTTTCCTTATCTGAGTAAGATGCAGACCATGGAAATCTTGGTTGAAAGCAACCTCTGGATTTCAGACCTCTGCTCTGATTTCACCATCATAATCCTAAGATTTATGTTATGGTTTAAGAAGGTAGTGTTGTACTTGTGCTGGTGCTGTATAATCTCCTCACTTCTCATTTTCTGCCTGACAGCTCCTTTGAGGAGTTCCTCTCTTCTTATCAGGCCTGTGCTGTTTCCATCAGCTTAACAATTTTTCTGGTTGGCTACAGTTAGATGCTCCATTTATGTGTCTCTGGAGTTGGCACATGGCAATGCCAATCTTGTCTTTGCAGATGGTGAGTACAACAAATGGAACACAGAAATTCAGGGGGAAAGGCAAAAATCATCACTTCACTTGCTTACTGAGTCATCTGCAGCTGGGAAAGGACTCATGCTGGTGTAGCATTGGACCTTTTACTATTTTTTTCTCCATATTTTCAGGGTTAAAAATTTTCAATTTAAGAAAAATAAACAAAAGGAGCCAGCATTGCTCTCACAGATGTGACCAAAGGGGTTAAACCAGTAAAGGAAACAGGGCCGAGAGATTATCTTAAACTTCTTTCCTATTAAAACAATTCATTTCATATATTGCCACAATGCAACAACTTTATCTGAACTTCCTCTCAACCTCTATAAACATGCCCTTAAAATGAATGCTGTGAATTAATATTTGAAAAATACAGTCTCTGTGTGACACTGGGCAACACTTTTTGAGTAGCAGTAGTAGTAGTAGAACTTGCTTCAAAATGAAGAATTGCATTATCAGATCAAAGAGAATTTAGTTGGAAAATATGCCTAGTGTGTAAACCAGCTGTAAACTAAATGTAATTTTTCTGTCTTTTAGTGAGCTTTGTTGCATAAAACTGTGGTTTGGACCTAACTCTGGGGCAAAGAATCCATCGAAATAGTTTGAAAAAGTCTATTCAATAAGATAGGTAAGAAAAACTATATCTTTTAATCTATGGTATACTGAAGGGAATTGTAAAATCTTCTCTTAGGGAATATCCCTTTTTGAAACTCAGTCTCTTTCTTTGGGAGGTGTAATGTTTTTTCAGAGAGTGATGAGAAAACAATGAATTGAGAGACAAAGTGCCTGTTTTAGGCACTCACTCAGTGGAGTGACAAGAATTGGTGCTGTCATTCAGCAAGGACAGCATTGTTTTGTTACTGCTGGGATTATCTGCAGGAGGGCTCTCTGGGAGACTGTGAAAGAAAATACAGAGGAGGAAGTTTCATATATGCATGACCTCAAAATTAATGAAGAAAAATAAGATTGTGTATCTAGCTATTTTATTGCGTTAACATTTAAAACTCTTAAATTTGGATACTCATTTGATTCCTGCTACTATAATGTGATTGTAGGTATACCTGCTGAGTTAGCTGGAGGAAAATATTCTGGGGAAACCATAGGTACAACAGAAAATTTAAGACTTGAGATCAAGGGAAGGAGTATCAGGCTCCAGACCTTTCCCATGGCTTTTGATCTGCATCCCTCTGCTTTCTGCCCCTGCGTGGCTTTCCTCCCTTTCGAAGCTGTTTCATCACAATCCAGGCAGATTTGGCTGCATGGGGGTAAGAAGGGGGTTTATAGATTTAAAAATTGTTGCTCATGGTCTGTAGTCCAGTTTCTAGTACCATAAATGGGTATCAACAAGTCATTGTGGATGAGAAAGCACTCCAGTGGGTTTTGGGCTGGGAACAAGGGGCAGACCCAGGGAAGACTTCTCCCCTGCTGCCCTGGTATTTGCAGAAGGGCTGCACTTCCACACAATCACTTGTACTCCCAAACAGTGAGGGATTTTGGGTGCCCTCCTTGACGTGCCATTAGACAACAAGTTGCCAGGAAGTAGAGTAAGAGTCACTGCTTTCAAAAGACCTTCACAAGGAGGCCTCACAGCAAAGGCTTGGAGGGGCAAGGAGCACTGCTCAGCGTGTGACAGCCATCCGCGTACAGGGATGCTCGGCTGCACGCAGCAGGATCAGCAAGCTTGGCCAAACCCTGTGCCAACAGCAAGCTCATCTCATTTCCAAATGAGGGCTGGGTCCCAGGGGGGACCCCACGCCTCCCACCACACTCTCCCTTCTCTACCTGTGTGTTCTTTTCTTTCCTGAGGGGATTTGATTTCTTCCTTCCCCTGGCAGCAGCTCCGTTGCAGTTTTACCCTGCCAACAGCAGCAGGCATCAAATGCTTTGTACACCTTGAAACAATTTCTTTTGCAGGCCACACTGTGGAAAAAATCTGAGCAGCTGAGTTGTTGGCAGAGGAGCTGAGTTCCTGCATGCTGCCGGGACATGGATCTGCCTAAATCCCATTGACCTCAGCAGGAGATGGTTAAATGTCTGGTTAGGGTTTTGGGGAAAGCTGTGAAAGGCACACAGGAGAATGGAGACCTAGAGTGGAGATTTGGTGGTGAGTTCTGAACTCCTGTGGTTTTTTACTTAAAAGAAAAAAAAATCACATAAAATGCCAAGGGGAAAGTTGTTGGGGTTTTTTCTGTTACGTATTTTTGGGGGGTTGGGTTTTTTTCTTGTTTTCTTTCAGTTGTACTTATTTTGAACACATCCTAATTTAGGAAGGACAACTTGTGCCTCAGGAAAGCCAGGTATCCAGAGGAGTAATTAGATCCCCAGACTCGGTTTGGAAAGCTTAGATGGCTGTTCTGCATGTCACCTCTCATTCAAAGGACACTTTAGTTGGTGACAGAATTCTGGACCTGCACAAATTTTTCTGTGCAGTGAAGTTTGCATTTGGACCTGAACAAAAGGATGGAAACTAAAAACGAAGGTGCAGTAACCCATGGTTTTTTGCCTGTGTTATTGCACAGGACTGTGGCATGCAGTCACGGTTGGTGAGAAGGGAGGAAGAGACTACCAGCATGATGGAAAAAATCCTACGAATTGTAGGAAAACTTACAGGATAAAGGGCTGGAATTGAAACATGAAGATTCAAATCTAAGCTGAATATAAGCTATATAGAACAAGGTTGGGGTAACTTCATCTTCAACAGCTGCCTAAATGTCTGACGTACAATATTTAAGGGTTAAAAGTGCTGTCAATATATTTGTCCCGAATTCTCTGTAGAAGGAGGCACCACAGCCTCGCCTGGCAGAAGCATTGAAAGAGTGTTGCTACTGTGCTATTACACAGCTGCCTTTTCTGTGTCCCCATCACAAGTGATCTCCAAACCTGCCTGCCTGCATGCCTGCCTGCCAGGCATTCCCCCCTGGAAGATGATGGTACCTTCATGCTGGTGCTTACCTAGAGAAGCTCATTCTAATTTTCTGCTTATCTGCCAGAGCAGTGTGATCAGACATGCCATTTGAAAGGTGTATTGGGGTTTCTAACCCTCATGAAACAAGGCAGAGGTTAACCCAGGCAACCATCAGGCTGTAGTTGAAAATTGGCCAGCCTTCAGAGGATAAAAGAGCAGTGGGAGAGTCTCTTTAGGCAAACACAGCTATCTGGTGAATTGCTAAAGAAAAAAAAAAACCTTGATCTTCAGGATGCAGAAAGAAGGAGCTTTCTGAACTTGGAGAAGGTTGGTAAACAGGAGGATGACAGCCAGATGTTGGTGCCCCCCCACATTGAGGGAATGGGGACTGTGTTACATGGATGCGTTCCAGTTGGAGGAGAGCTTTGCTATGCAGAGAGGCTCTCGGGTCAGGTGAAGACAGCAGGATTCTTGCAAACCAGATAGGTAAGTTAGCTCCTCAGAGCTGGATTTCAAATGAAACCTGGGCCAGTTCATTATTGTGGGGTGGAACCAGGAATTTCCATGGCTTTGATCAAAATCCTGCAAAAGTAATGCTTGTGGAGATGGCTTGCTTTGAAGTTTTGAATTTGAATTTTGAGAGTATCCAAAATGCAAGCTAGAATAGGCTGAAATTTGTTTCAATAAAAACATTTGGGGAAAAAAAAATAAAGAAAAACCTAAACTATGAACTCTCATGGAAACTAAGGTGTTTATTAAATACTCTTTCAAAGTTGATGGAAAATGTAGATCATGTTTGGAATCATCTTGGTGAAAAGATGGTAACACTCTTAAAATGAAAAAATTATAATCACTGAAGAGCAGACTGACTTTCACAAATTATGTTTTCCCTCCGTTTTTTCTTTTTAATTATTTTAATTTCAGCAGAAAAAATACTAGACAGACTCTCTTGTGTACCTGATAATGCAGAGGTGAGAGGAGCAAGGCTGGGAATTTTCTCCCTGTTTTCCAACTTGCAAAAGTCTTGAAAAAGATAAATAAGCTCTCCTTTATTCCCTGAACCTTCCTTTGGGAAAATCTTTCAACCTTCCAAACATTTTTCTTCCATAAAAATTCTTTTGAGCCAAAATTCCAATTCGATATCAATCTCTACTGCAAATGAAATATAAAATCACTTTGTACAAACACTGGTGATCAGAGACGGCTGACCTTAGCCCTACTCTGTTCCTTCTAGGGATTACTGTAACTGTGGTTATTGAGGAGGTAGGAGAAATATTTTAATGGAACTCTAGATGTGGTTTTCATCTGTGCGTGTGTGTACATGCAAACATTATATTTATGTGTGTGTCTGTATACATATATGTGTGAATATGTGTAGGTGTAGATATATAAAGTACATGGGTTTGTATTTTCCAGATTACTGGGAACTCGTATCGAGACAGTGACATTTGATTGTATCCTGTGAGACAAATAGTTTATGCATAGCTGAAGAACAGAGTCACTATTTAAGCTGTAAAATATTCTGGTTTGCACCACTTTCATCTTGATAGACATTAATGTAACTTCCTTTTGCCAAACTGAAGATAAACTGTTTGTCTTGCAGTCTCATTCCAAAATAGAGAAATTACTGAAGTGCCTCACCCCTAAAAGGAACAGTATGTGATGAAACAGAATACGCCTGAACTTATATTTAATTTTGCTGACAAATGTCTTTTGAGTGACTGACTGTACCTCAGCTTCTTTTCCAGTCCTTTATTTTTATAAGATTTTTTAAAATACTGATCTTTCCACAAACTGGTGACACAATGACATTTCAAGATTGAAATTCATCGGAACACATTTGATGAAATATATTTAATGAAAATATGCTGCCTCTTGGATGCCAAAACATTTTGCAGAGGTGCTGGTGTTGATGAATGGGGAGATTTCTGTACCCCAGGTTGAGGTCTCTTGTTATGTCTGATCTGAAAACTCAATCTCTCTAACGCAGAAATAGATGTTTCAACACAATTCCATGCCCTGTTTGTTTTAAAAGCTTTTGTTTTCATTTCAAGACCATACGAAAAACTTGGAAAACCTGCACAGTTTTGGAATGGACTTATTCCACTATCACCCAGCCAGCTCTGCTCGACACCTTCTCTCCCACAAATCACTTGTGCCAGGTTTCCAGAGATGGGTGTGGGGCTATAGCTGTAGGGTTTTTTTTCCCCAGAAGTCACCTGTCATCTCACTGTAGCTTGAGCTTCCACAGACTTCTATTTTTCCACTGAGTCAGGCTAAGGGCTGTGAGAGCAGACCACAAGCTCAGACGCAGCCAGGGCTGTGACTTGGCTGGTTGGCTCTGGGTTGCTCTTCCAGCCATCCTGGCTGGTTTCAGCAGGGTGACAACCACTGTGGGCACATTTTTAAAACATAAACAAACAAACCAAAAAGAGTTTACAAATGTTTGCCTTCAAATTCCTGCACAAGGGTAACTTAATTGAAACCCACACCTGGTTGAACAGGGTTAGGCTGTGCCAAAGAAAGCCTCTGTGCCTGTTTCATTTGAAACCAATGGAGGGAAGATACTTCGTTAAGTCTGCGGTTTCCAGAAATGTCTCTGATGTGGAGTTAAACTTCTTATGTTTTGAACTCTTGTTTTGTTAAATGAGTGCAATGTTAGTTGTACAGCCTGAATTTTAATGACCTGTTTCTTGGTTTAAAAGATGGAGTCGCATTTTCAACCTTTGAGGCTGTGGTTGGAGATTAGGTAGATAAGTTAAAAGCCTGACCAACTCCCCTAATTAGATTTTGGTTCTTGCAGTATATGCTGAACTTTACAGGTCATGTTTCCACACACTGAACTCTCAGTCCATTTCCCAACACACCTTGAACTTAGAGTAAAACTTGAAATATCTTATCAGAAATACTTTTTCTTTGGATTTCCTGGAAGTCCTGGCCTTGACCTGCAGAAAAATAGTTTTTTGGTTTGGATTTTTTTTGCTTTTCTCCCAAAATTAATGTATCCTTTGAAACTGTGAATAGTTTTGAAAAGCGTCTCTCATGTTAGTCAAAGTAGTAACAGCAAATACTATGTTCTTCTTTGAAAAGCAGTAGACACTTCTATCACACTTCTTCCATAGAGGACCTGGTGTTGCCATTCTCAGAAATACATAAGGGGCAAATTCTCCAAGAGGTCATAACACACCAACCATATCAGGAATCAAAAGTAAATAGTGCTTGGAGAGGTGGCCTTTGGAGAATGGAGCACTGGTTCCTGTCTGACAGGCTGTGGGCTCCTGATCCCCCAGACCATTTGCAAAAATGGGACTTGTGGTGACCCAAGTGCCATAGGAAAGTGACCTGCAGAGTTTTGGGAGATGCATCCTTGGGAATGGTCTGTGCAAATGATTTGACATTTGTAGCTGTAAAATTTAGTCTGGCAGATTGTATGAGTTTTAGCCAGTCTAAACTACCTCACGTGCGTGCTCCACAGCTGGTGGGCAGGAATCAAAGAGGAGCTTCTAGGAGATGTCACTGAGATGAATGCGGAACATTAAGGCAAAAACATCCAACTCCACCTTCTCCAAGTAGGAATTTATGATTGTTCCTAGCTGTTACAGTGGGTGGTCTCTGTACCACCAATATGATGTAGCTGTTAGAAAGGTATTTCCATCCCTCATAATTTTCTAGTGTTTGCTTACCCTTGCTGTAACACTGCTATTGACTCTGAAGTTGTAATTACAACTAATAATTCAGTAATCCTGATGATATATTGCAACAAATTGACCAACAATTATGTAGGAAACAGTACTGTGGCAGTCACCGGGGACTGCCTGGCATCAGACGACTTTAATGAGAGATGACAAATACTGTATCCAGCCTCCAGAGTGCAGAGGATTTTGAGTGCTAAATGCTAACATTTCTATTCATTTACATGATCTTAGGAAATTTCAGTTTGCTAATTGTTCAAATAAAGGAGTCTCCCTTTGCAATAATAGTGCAGTTTACGGAACATGGAAGAAAATAATTTCAGCTGCTGTTAGCATTAGCTGAAATCACCAGCATCCTGAGTTGCCAAGACCAATCAGTTGTGTAGGAAGAAGAGGAAGTGCTTACAGAAGTGTCTGGCTCCCCTACAGGCACTAAGTTGAAATTTCTTCTTCCTGTGTTCAGAAAAGTTTTTGAAATTCAAAATATGTGTGTAGCAATTTAAGTGGGTTACCCAAAGAAGAACTGTGAACACGAACTGGAAAGGAAAACTACCTCTCCTCACTCCAACCTCTACAAGAATGAAGTTTCTATTTTGGTGAAACATGTGTCACGTGTCATTTTTTTTCCAATATAGTGGTGAGATGCAACATGACAAGCTCTTGAGATTTATAAGGTACTTGTAAGGGATGTTTAAACTACAAATTAGGAAAAGACAGTCCTTATTTTCTGTGTCCAACCTCAAAATACATATACATTTGCTTTAAAGAATATGCAGTTTCCACAAGTGGAAATCAGAGTCCTGTGGTGCAACAAACACCACAGGAGAGATGATCAGATACCTGCCTGTCTATCATGTGCAGGGCTGCCATTCCAGGTATCACTGTGCTTTCCTCCACAGCACCTCTAATACAGGCACTGCCATAATCCCTCTCTTCCTTTTGAATTGCATTCCCATATTTAGCTCCACTACGAAACCAGCTCCTCTGTGGTGGCTTCAGGGCAGTGGAAGAAATGCATTCAATTACATACACAAACATAACCATGGAAAGTTAAAATGGGTTCAGCTTCTCCCGTATCTTTCTTATCTTACTTGTTTCCTAAGCTTTGGAACAGGAGCCTTGTTTAAACATAAGTTAGCATAACACCCTAATTTTAAATATGGACCTGTAGGCAGCAGTATAACATAAGTGTTAATGCAATAACTTTAAACGCAGACCTTAGCTGAACCCTAGAGCCCTGGTGGTTCTGCAGTACAAATACAGTCATTCAGGGGTGATCCTTCACTTGGATAAAATGCTTCCATTCAAAAGTAACGATAGTGTTTGAATTAATTAAGTTATAACTGAAGTTTTTCCACGATGCTATCTTAAAACAATAACCTAGCAGTGGTACCCGCAACCTAATCAAAATCAGGCTTTGTGGTTTTAGGTGATACACAAACACTTCTGTAGACCTGAGGTAAAAAATGTGGAGCATTTCTAAGGGAATTAAGAACCTCAAACTCACCTTCTGAAGTTGCTACTTAGGAGCAGCTTTTTCCAAGTGTTTATTGCTCCTTTCAACAGTAGCAAAGGGTAAATGATAAATAGAGAGCTGCAAGTCGTAGGTACGGATTTCAGCAAGCCTGAGGTACCAGTGCAAACGACTGCAGCTATTCACACCTATGTACTTCTAGAAACCTGAGCCTAGATACCTCCCTAACTTAAAAATAACATGGGAATTATTACTACAAAGCCTAATCATGAACAGAGAAATGTGAGCGAGAATACCTTTAGAAAACAATTTTCAAAGGTATGTTTTCCTCTCAAAATGTAAATAAGCTGCCTGGGAGAGTTTATTATATGAGTTTAGTTACAGAAGTAACTTGATTCTAACAGGCATCTGTCTGTCTGCTTAGCTATGTTGTTTAGCAAACCCATAGTTAGGCTCCTAAGCCACTGTTGAAAATTGTCTTTAGAGTTGCCCTGAAGCACCTATACTGTACCTGGGAAAGGAATGCACAAAGGAACAGAGCTGTTAAAAGGAAATACTTATAACAAAATAGGTCTTTTTATGTTAAAAGAAATCATACCTCTTGTGTAGTGTGCCTTCAAAATGTTAGAAGCATTTCTGTCTGAAGCAGTCCTGTGAAGAAGGCAGAAGGAATGCTCCTTAAAGGCTCAGGCTTGCTTTGAGCTTTCCCTGGTAGAAATGGGGCTTGACTGCTGTCCTGTATAAATTAATTTAATGTCACTTGTGCTGGAAGGACATGTTGTCTCTTGATCTTATTGCTCACAGACACTTTTCTTTGTGTACTGGAGAGACAAGAAATCACAGCATTTAAAAGAAAGAGGCAGCAAGGATTCTCCCTCCTGCAACCATTCTTCAGCCACAGGAGTTTCTGTAAGTGCTGTTTTGCTTCTCCCCTCAGCTTCCCAGCACTGTCCTACAGTTCTAGCAGACTAGCACAACTGGATTGAGATGAGATTTTAATTAACCTGGTGAAATCGGGAAGAAGGCTTGGGCATGGTTATGGTGTAAGATACACTTTAGAGTTTTTTTTACTGTGTCTGAACCAAGCTTGAGTTAATCCTGAAGCTAATTTGAGATCAAAAGCACAGAGACTGTTTGAAATCTTATCTGAATCAGACTGCCAGATCATTTAAGGTAAACGTTAAATAAGATTGCTTCAATTACTCCAATCAGTCAATCTTGGTAACTGAGGTTGAGTTCTTCAGTTCAGAGGCTGATCAGCTACTGTAAGATTCGGGTAATAAATGGGGTAAATTAACTGGCATGTATTTCTTAATGCTGTAGCTGGGCACCTGGAATGATAGCTCCTCCACCTGTGGACCACACCATGCCACAGACACAGTTTGGGTTCACAAGTCCAGAGCTATTTTCTCCAGCATACAAAGGGCTCCGAATCAGCATTTGAGTTTTGATGTACCATCAGTTTAGGCACAAAAAATTTCTCACCTTTCCGGCGCATTGTGTTTCTTAATAGACTTAGACCATTAGATAAAAAAATACTGTTAACACTCTCTGTGAAAACTGAGTGGCCATAGGAGATGGCCACTGCAATGTGAGATAGTAATTAAAAATGTTTTAACTGAACCTATTGCAGTACACTAAAGTTCTGGCTGAAATCCAGACAATATCAGCTCATTTAAAAACCTCACACATTACCTTTGTGTGAGGAGATTGGCTGTTTCATCTGCAGTGGTAGATAGCTCAGCTATCAGATAGCAGGTCATATGCACAGAATTTTGCAGGTCTTTTTCCTAGGAGAGCTTTTTTTGTTCTTTTATCTTTTCATAATTGGTTTTGGCTTGCAGTTCCCATGGTTTGGAGTTAAGGTTGGGCAGCTGGAACTCAAAACTGGAAACGTGGGGCCAAGTTTCTGGCCTCTGCTTTCCGGTGCCCTCCCCAGTTAAGGTCCCTGGGTACATCCCCGCCTCTCTTCCCAGACTGTAAAATGACTATCAAAGGATTTGCCTGCCTTAAAAATGAGTTGAAGCCTCTGACCAACTACAGAGTGAAAAGGGCTTTTGCTATTCGCCCTGGTTTTAAGCTGTTAGGACATGCAACTCTTACGTATACCTTTCCTTTTGGTCATTCCCTCTCTTTTTCAGACCAGGAAGAAAGTATAAAATTGTTTAAGAAAAAATTGTTTGTTTCAGAAAAAAAAAATTGTTGCTCTGAATTACAGACTTTCAGCTCCCAAAAATGCAAACTTGTGATTCAAACTAGAACTAGGCATAAGTGTCTTCTTTTTCCTTGCTATAAATGCAGCTATTTCTGTACCCAAATGGAGACTCAGAGTAAGGCCAACAGATTCCTTGGGCAGGGTCTGAATTCAGGTAAAAGGCTGAGGCCCCAACCCACCAAGTCACCTCACATGTAAAAGAGGCCAGAGGAATCAGTAACATATGTAATTTACAGCATGGCAGTAATAGTGGAATTTTATAGTGGCTTTTTGTTATAGCCTTGAAATTGATTTCTTTACCTTCTGTGTATTAAATACGCATAACCCTTGCTGGGAGCAAACCAAGTGATGTGTATTAGATCCCAGTACATCGAACAAGCCCCAGTGTAATGTTACTAGCCATTTATTTTGGCTGCCTATGGTATATAGTAAGCTACATGGCTCAAATATGCTTGCCTCTCTACCCACATACACCTCACAAGTTCACAAAACATAGCTTTAATATTATTAGTGAATTCTTATTTAAGGAAAAAAAAAAAGGCAAATTCTTTGGTAAATATAATAAACATCTGGTTATGATTGGGGAAGAGATCGCTATTTGAAGTCATTCTGAGAGGCTGGTAATGCTTCTCCTAAAACTGTCTACAAAATCCCCTCCCTCTTTTGCCCCAAGGCCTAAAAATATATATTTCTTTTCCCCTTTGATATCCTAACACTTTCTCTCAGGAAAGGTCTAGTAGGAAGCAGTGCTTAAGATCCAAGGGAAAAGTTCTTATCTATTGCCTCAAACTACAGCTTTTACCTGCTTAACACCTGTAGTTTGATTGATAACACTTTACAAGATGTGATAAAGACACTTAATGCCATTAGCGATATTCACACACTGGTAGTCTTTGCTCAGAATTATAAGTTCAGTCATTAGCAGTAGTAGTTTCTATTTTCAACTGCAAGCCAATTTATCGGGGTGTGCAAACTTTGCTGAGGACATGCAGTCCCAGCACGAATATGACCAAGCACATTCTTGTTTCACGATTAGATCTGTGTGAAAACGAGGAGGCAGTGCCTGCAGTTGCTTTGTATTGTGAAGGCAGCTGTGGACAAACCTGTTGCTGTGACAAGTGAGACAGCAGTCGGGAAATTTGGCTCACAAGCTCAGCATGAAAAAATTTCTTATTCCTGCCTGTGTCTTCTCAGATGTGATGTACAGCCTGGTGAGATCCCACATGGATTTGCACACTGACCTTCAGACACCTTTGGGAAATGACAGATATTTTAGCAAAATATCTGTACTTCGTTCTACAGTTTTCACAGTTTACAGACCCAAATTTTGGAATGTCCTACTGGCTCAGAGATCCTGGTTTTTCCCTGATCTATCTTCCTGTGTGGTTACTGTTTGTTTTCACAAAATGGGTGTATGCTGCTCTGTAGTGGTGTACATTAGTTTTCTCAGGTGCCAGGTAAAACATCAGAGATTCAAACTAAAAAGAAGAAGCAAAGAAAAAAAAGAAAGAAAATCAGAAAGCAGGATCATCTTAATGTCCCCTGGGGCTGTACAGTTGCAGCAGTGGGAAAAGAAAATTTTCATCATGGTGGATCTGGGAGAGATGGATAGGCCGACCCTCTAGGACATCCAGAAGTTGAAGGCTATCACTTGGGCTGCTGCCATTTAAGGGCAGTCTTGCCAGAGGAGGCTTAATAGCATTTAAACCTACCAGTATACAGAACAAGGCAAGGAAGGATCAGTTCCTGGTCCTCTGAGCATGCCAGGCTTGTCTCTACTTTGGTCTTCTTCCAAAGCAGTGCTGCTCTCTGCCTCCATGGTGTCAAATCCCGCCCTGAGAAAAATGGTTTTCTGTAGAAGGACACATCACTCTGATCCTGAGTTAAGGGTATTGAAGAAACAAGTATTCCTACTCATTCCAGGTGAAATTGCAGGTGCCAGCTGGCTGGAGTTCTGTCCAAAAAAGGCAGAGGTCCCCTTCCCATCACTCTTTTGCATCACAAAACAAATCTTCATGGGGACACAAAGACAGACGATGTTTGTAAAGCTCTTCCTGACCACTCGTTCTGTAGGGAAGTGTTTTAAGACTTTTTTTGGTGTGTGATATTTTTAAATAATAATATCCATGATCTTTGTAAATGACAGAAAGTGATGCCTTAAATACCTGTTCAAAAAGCAACTGCATTTTGATCTCATCAGTAGGATAGTTGTGCTTTTTAGCTGTTCACTTCCATTGCAGAGAGTTGCTAATTAAAGATGTCATGTAGACTCACACAGGAAGGAAAGAATTTCACAAAATATCCTGTTTCCCACCCATAGGATGGGAATAGAGTGGGGGGAGAGAGAATGAATCAAAGGATGAGCACAAGAATATGAAGCTAAAGCTGCAATAGTGACAATAAGGGTTTGTTCTTTTCCACAGGAGCCTGTCCCAAGAAAGGATTCCTGATGGGACATTTCCTGTTCACATTACTGTCTTTCTCATGAGAATCCACTCTCAGACCCCATGCCTCCTTGTGGACTCTGACAGATGGTGGCATCCAACGGGACCCTGACTGAGCACAGTCAGGAAGACATGACGTGAGACAGTACTGGTGGTGCTGGAGTGTGAGGCAAAATGAGAGTCAACACTCACATTACAACTGCAGCAAGAATAAAAAATACTTATGTGATTGCCTGTGGTTACTCCAAATAAAAATAATGCAACAGATCTCAAGAATGCAAAGATGCTTCAAGGGCTTTATTCTATTTTGTTTAATGCATGTTAAATTATACCTATGGGGTCCTGTTCCAATGAAAAGATTTCTTGAGAAGTGTTAGGCATATCTGATGCTTATCAAGAATGCTTAGGAATAATCAACATATATTTGATACTCTCTACAAATGCTCTTGGAATAGCTGTTCTGCCAGTGGCACTTTTGGTCTTAATTCCTACTCCCATCTGTCTTGAGGTTTTGAGAAAGCAATATTTGCTAAGTAGATATGGTAAGGATGCTGTTCAGCTGGGCAGTGGCATGCTCCCTCGCAGATCTATGCAGATGGTGGAAAATTGGGAGAGTGTGGATTTTCAAAAACATCATCACTTGCTGAGGTTTCCAGTTTTGTCCCAAATGACACAGGAGCGAAGACTTGGCCATGCACTTCTACAACAACAGGTGTGTATTTTCTCTTTTTTCGGGCCTCTAGTGGCCTGTTTGAAAGGAATTAGTAATGGCTAGAAAACACAGATTTTCTTTGGAATACAGAAATGAAAATAATCAAAGGCAACATAGAACACAAATTTTAACAATTTTCTGTGAACCTGAGGTATTCAATACACTGATTGCACAATAGCAGCAACACAATTTAGCTGGTTTAAATACAATAAAATGTTCTCTATTACATCTGAAGAAACAATCCCAGAAGAACTAAAATGGAGAGAGCTTACTCAGTAACTCTTCTTCCAGAATTACTCTCCCACCACTGTTGTTCAGGAATAGCTGTAAAACAGCTGGTTTGTGATATCACCCACTGGAGACAAACCTGCATTGGCTAAAACCAAAGGGAATATCATACAGTTCCTTATCATACCTCTGAATTGCCCATCAAGATCATCTCAAAATGGAAGAGAAGTTGCCTACAGATTGTGAGAGGTGACAGCAAGCATTACTAACGGGAAATCCAAGGGATTATGTGCCTCACTGAAAAAATTCACTCTTATACTCTTGTATTTGAGTATTTTCAGTTCCAAATCCTACTCAGGAAATATGCTTGAATTTGCATTTTGGGGTGGTTTTTTTTTTCCCCTCTGACTAATTGTTACTTTTTACCTGAAATCACTGTTTATATCATTCAGTGGTTTATCACCAAGAACACCTGTGTGGGAACTGGAGGTGATAAGGAAATTTTCAATATATCACTGTTTTCTATTAGCAAGGTGTAAGAATGTATAGAAGTTGCTATCTGTCTCCTATTTAAGTAAGATAAGGGAATTATGAAGTGGGGTGTGTTCTACCTATGGTTAATTTGTAAAATTCCACCTGAAGAGATAAACACCAGGAAGCTGTAAATTAAATGCAAAAACAATGTCTCAAAAATGTTCACTAAGGGATTTTATCGTTCTTTTTTTTTGTTTTCCAGAGCAAATCTTGTATTATTCTCTTTTCTCTATAAAACTTGTTAATGGCCATGCCACAGTGAGGTATTCACTTACATCACACTTGGAAATTGTGTTTGGGCGGCTTCTGGTTTTTATACTGGCTTAGTGCTTGCAAGGATGTGTGGCTTAATACAGATATAGGGAGAATCTTTGATATAATAGCATGGTTTGGGGCAAACAAATTTTGAGGAATTGAGCTGAGCCAATATGAGGGTTCATCTTTGTAACTTCACCTCAAGTAGAGAGGAAAGAGGACTTGTGCTCTGAAAATACTCCTTTGAAAACATCCTGAGCGGAGAATGACACAATGAATAAAGGATGGACTTTGTGGACAGCACTGGCCTGGGAATCAGGATACCTGTCACGTGTTTTTCCAGCTTTTCCTTTCCCTCACAGATAAAAGGTGTGTAAATCGTGCTGGATTGAGAAGCATCAATTCTTTGTGGATCTGTGCATTTCCTTCTTATTTTTGAGTTCCCTGGTAGGACACCAATGCCACTATGCTTCTCACTTCTTTTAGACTGAAAGCTTCTGAACTGCTCTTGCCCTGTGCATATTCCTGTGACAATGTAAAATTGATCTGCCTCACTCAGACTGATGTAGTTGAGTGCCTGTAGTCAATCCTTCACACACAGAGCTGAAAAGCATAGAAACACTGTTGTCTAACCTGAGGCATTCTCCTACCTCCATGTTTAGTATGCAAATGTGGAGTCTGGCTTTTCGATCTGTTGAATGCCTAAAGCATCTTGCCTCTCTTTGAAGAGTTGATTTTGCTTATCTTACTTTTTCGAAACTTCTCAAATACCTGCTTTTCTCCTGCACACAGGACAAGAATGCTCAATGGCATAATGCAGATCTCCTAGCAGGCTAACCCATCACCAGCTGGCTTGGAAAACCTTGCCAGTCTTGCTCTGCATTGGTCAAGATTTATCACTGTAACGACACTTCTTGACAGAGACTGTACAGAAGTTGTTTCCAGGAGGTTTTTGTCTAGCTCAGAGATCTTGACTCTGCTTCACTGATCTCAAAACTGATATCAAAAAAGGCCCTGCCATCCTGCTGCTTTTTAGGGTTCTTCTCACAGTTGCTTTTGTTTCCAGTGTGAGTCCCTGTCTTCTGGTACCAAGACCAACAAGTCTCCCTGCGTGAGCTTAGCTCTCTCTGCCCATGCCAGGCAGCCTCCATTGCTTGCAGCTGCTTTGCTACATGAAGGGACTTAAGTGTTGCTTCCACTGAACTGAAAAGACTGGAATTGGCAAGCTCCTTGTCTTAATGAGGTCTGCAAACTGTCTTTGAATCCAAGACTCCCATGATGGTAATTGTTAGCACTTTTAAACACAGCAGTCTTTATATGGGGTAAAATATTCAAAAGTGCTTAAGTGAAGGTCAATAAGACTTGGCTATTAAAATAAATAAATAAATAAACCCCAGACCCATAATTAACAGATGTTTGTGGTCCTGCAATAAGTGAAACTATTTTAACAGCACTTTGGTAGAAACCAAATGCTGCAGTTACCCTTTGGTTAAAAAGCGGCATAGCTGTGTACCTGATGGGAAGGGCTCCCTCACAGGAGAATAAAGGAGCCTCTGGGTTCAGGGAACAGCTCACTACACAGACAAACCAAAACAGAACCAAGAGGAGGAAGAGCTTCCACCTGCAGAGCTGCACCTTGGGGGAGGACCTTGTCCGCAGCAGATAACTGCTGCTGTGAAGGCAGCTGGTTCAGGTGGTGGCACCTCACCTCATTTTCCTGTGCATCACTCCCGTGTCTGGAGCACCACAAAACAGGCTGCATGGAGAAAAGCTGCAGAGCAGACTGGCTGCATGCAGAGCCACAGCCCAGTGGTCCCCGCTTAAGCTGAGGGATGGTGAGTGGCATCCCCAGGGAAGGGACATGGCAGCTTCAAAGACCTAAGGAAACCAAAATATTTGGTTTTTGCATACTGGCTACTGGATAAGAAGGGGCAGAACACCAATTCCTCCTTTATGAAATCTAGCATTTTAATTTCCTTTGCTTTTACTACGTGTGTCCAAAAATGAAGTGTTTCATTTTGGGGGTCAGAAGGAGTTTTTCAGTGCACATGAGGCTGTCCGCTTTTCATTTCATTGTAAAAAAATTAGGAGCAGGGGGAGAGAGGGAAGTTGCATCTGCTTAATGCAAGCGTCCAAAATATTTTGAATTCAGCAGTCACAGTGAAAATAAATGCAATTATTCACACAGCTCCACTCACTTTGCACACAGAAGCAGTGAGCCAATTCACAACTAAAGATATTTCATTTTAAGACACTCATTTACGCAGTGAAGTAGCAAGATTCAGAATGGGAATGTGTATTTTGGATTCAGGACTACAGTTTGTGAGCACATATGAAGGAAATCTAGTACAAATCCCACTTAGATTTGAGTTCCTCCTCCTGGTAAAGCCTGCTGCTTATGCAGTGCATCTGATTGTTACTTGCTTTAGTAGAAATAACCTGGTGTAGGTTGGAATAAAAGCTTTTCACAATAAACCTCAGCTCTACTGATCTGAGGTCTGACTATCCTTGACCCAAGTATTAGACTGCTTTCTCCTGCAGGCTGTGGAGGTATGGTATAAAATGAAAGCATCATTTGCCTTTTGGTTGAGCAAATGAAAGCCAATTTATGGCCACAAAAACTTTGGAGGCTAACTTTCTGTCTCATTTATCCTTCTAAACCTAAATGAAAATCACATGTAAAATTTTATTATTAAAACAACTGTCACTTTTGGTTATTTTAAGCCTGAACTCTGCCAAATGCAAATACAATAAATAATTTTAGAGAGAAAATAGGGTAAGCCAGTCCAAAATCTGCTTTTGTATTTTTTTATAGAGATGCCAAGACTGTTTGATCAGCATGGGAGAGCAATTTGTTGACTCACGAACCTAGCTCTCTCTGATTGCTGCTTACATAGCACTTTGGAAAGGTTGGCCAAATACCTTCAAGTCAAGTACCTTGTTATTATGAACATGAGTGCCAGTAACAAAGAAAAAATAGCCTACATGTCATTGAATAATAAATCATGGAGGCAAATAAATGGCTTTTCTAAGAAATGCTCTATTTACATTTTGTCACGTGACATGGCTTTGCTTATGCTCATGGACGTGATAACACTTAAAAGAATACTTCCTTTTCACTGCAGCATCTTGGCATCAATCATCTCAGTGCAACTGCATATTCTGGGATCTGTTTGCAATCAGGCAAATGAAGCAACAAGGGAGATTTAGTGGTAAGACCAATTTTTAGCTGGAGTGCTGAAGCTGTGTAGGTAAACATAGCTGGCCTTACTCAGCGGTCATAAACTACCTCCCTCACACGAGCCTTTGGCATAATTACTCATGCAGAACAGGTATTCATCCTCTCTAAGCACCACATAAATGAGGCCATGGTAAAGTTATGCAAAGGAAATATGTATCCAATCTGATAAGAAGTCCCTAATAATTGCTGGTATTTTCCATAATATTAGTTTAGGGCTAGAGCCACAAAAAAGGTTTAGGCATGTAAGCTCTGCCTAACTGCCTCGTAGGCATTTGTGGCCAATATTTAGATCCTCAAAACCCCTGTTCAGTTACTGCCTAGCCCTAGAGGCGTCTGAAGTCTGCAAGTGCCTATGCCCCTGCCAGTAAAATTCCTGAGGTGCCCAAAGGTCTGCTCCTGGGCATGCCTGGGACTGCCTCTGGTTTTTCTTTCTTCTTTTTTACTCTCCTCTTCCTTTCCTGAGCTTAGTAAGTAGATATTTGGCTCCTGTTTAACCCCTGATGGCATCCTCCAATGAGAGCTCTGACAAATGTCCTTTGAGAAGCTCCAATTGTCCCTTGAGTCCAAAACCAGCCCCCCCCGCCAAAAAAAAAAATCCCACAACCCCAAAAAAATAGTGCAGCTGCTGGAAGTAGTGGTATGACATCAGTCTAAGTTCTCCACAGTGACAGAACATCCGACATCAGATCCTTTCTCTGGCAGAGAGGGGACACTCCCACTTATTGCTCTGCTCTAAGCTACAGGCAAGGATTGTGATCTAGTCTAGGGCATCATGAGGGTTTCCCCAGATGAGGCTGATGCTCTTTTGCAGGGTGTAGACCTGCCTCTCTTGGCTGTGTGAGGGACGTCCCTGGAGCTCTGCCCCAGCTGGCAAGTGTCCCTGTGCCCTGCTGTCCAGCCAGCAGTTCTGTTTCCCTGTCCCAGTTAACACCCTGAGGTGCCAGGCACAGTGCCAGCTTCAGCAGGGAGGGAATGGGAGCACTGCAGCTTTCTGCCTCCAGCCTGGTGATCCAGGCATTTGGCAGGAGCCTCAGGCTGCGCTTCGGGATGGCCAAACCGCCTGTCCCTGCTGCCAAGAAGAGGGAGGCCCTTCTCCTTCACCCCACGGTCACGAGCCCTGCCCTCTCTGGTGGCAGTTCTGGCATCACTGGCCTCTGCTGAGGCAATTCAGCTTCCTAAAATGCCAGAAAGATTCCCCCTCATACCCTTGGCAGGTGTAGCCTTCTGCAGGTTTAGTGAGTTAATAATCCCGTGAGGGACCCAGCCAGCCTCAGAGCTGGCTGGGAGGAAGCCTTGTGAGCAGCCCTGCTGGTGGGGATGAGCTGGTGCCAGCTCCAGCAAAGGCTTTCCTCAGGCATCCCAGAAAACTAACTAAGAAGCCTAACTTTTTTCCTTTCTTTTTCAGAGAGGAAGTTCAATGGGTGATTTTCAAAATCAGCCTTGCACAGGAGCTGATGTTCACGAGACATGGCTAATGTAGGTACCCTACACCAAAGGACGGTGCAGGCCAGCATGAGACTGCTACTTTTTTGCCAGCAAGATACCTCTTCTTGTATCTTTTTAACAGCCTTCAGGTGAATCATATGACAGCAGGTGTGGAAATGTGCAGTAATATAAATCAGGTGACTGGGGTGGAGGCATTTACCCCTTCCTGCTTTTCACCCTATCAAATGATACCTTGGAGATCAACAACAAAGAAAATGCCAAATGGAGCAGGTAGGAGATTCAGCAGAAAGAAAGTGAGATAAAAAGTCAGAATATAGCTGGAGTTGGGAGGAAGAAGGAAGAGCCCATGGTTTTCTGGGTGTTTCCTGGATTTAGTACCCTGCTGCTTTGCAGCAAGTGGTCACCTCCTCTTCTTCAGTTAAAAATAGCTAGAGACTCTCACAGAAGTTTTACTTGTATCCTTCCTGTTGGGCTTTTAGGAAGGAGACCTCACCCTGGTTGGGTATGGCTGGGCACTGGTATTTAACATTCCCAGATGGAGAGCAAATGACTCAGGCATGGAGCTGCAATTTGCCTTTCTCGAAATACTAGGACTCTTTGGATTCTAGTTGTTGTGCACATGTAGGTGGCTGCATAATTTCAAACCTGTTACTGATCCATCTTTTATTTTGGTGAAGAAACAGCAGAAGAATTTTTTTCTGTGGCTATCCAGACTTGGATGAATTGTGTGCACACACACACACACCTGCCTGTACAGTTTCCAGTTCTTGGATGTGTTCTTTGACCATGGTTGTACTGGTAGCAGTAGGAGGTGAATCCACAACTTTCCAACAGCCCAATGTCAAATATGTAGCAGAGGTTTGGACCTTTGGTGGTTGATCACTGGAATGGGCTTCCCAGGGCAGTGTCACAGCACCAAGCCTGACAGAGTTCAAGAAGCATATGGACAATGCTCTCAGGCACATGGCGTGGTTCTTGGGGTATCCTGTGCAGGGCCAGGAACTGAACTTCAGTGATCCTCGTGAGTCTCTTCCAACTCGGGATATTCTAGGGTTCTGAGCAACTGGGGCAGTTGGCTGGCATGTCTGGTGAGGTTTGAGCTTGAGAGCAGTGTCAAATGACATTATGCAAATGTAAGAAGGACAGGACTTGTACTTCACACCTTCTGGTGGCTCTGTTGCTAGCTCAGCTATGCTCATGCTAGCTCAACTATGTGGCATCTCTTATTTGGGCTCAAAAATAAATATTTCATTTCTTTGATTTTTCAATATGTGGTCACTTCATATAAATATCATGACTTGATAGATATGCTACAGAACAGCAGCATAATGCTCTTAACTCCTTTTCTGTCACTTGTATGTTTACCCTAAGATTTTCTGTTAGTGTTGAGTGCTGTAGAACCCCTTCTGCATATCTGTGAATTCTTACAACGCCTAAGGCAGAGTCCTAACCACCTGGAGGAGCTTCCTGGTGATACAGAATTGCAAAGCATCATTAACAAGCAGTGTGTTATGTCCAGTGAGAAAACAAACAGATTTGCTGTTCAAGTGTCTGTTCCCTCCAGCTTCTGCCATGTGATGGGCTTAAAATGCCTGCCATACTTCTGCTTTGTTTTTTCCATATCTCACCCAATTTCAAGCATGGTGTAAACCATGTTTTTTCTCAGTCGAAGAATTAAATGCAGGCTAAATAAATGGTGTTGTCAGCTTCTGCTGTCTTACGGCAGCTTGATGTTGAGGCATGTATTATAGGAGGTCTCTGGTGTTGCTGCTGTCTCCCCCACTCTCAGCTCTGCCACTCGGTCTGTGGGAAAATGTGCCCTCCTCGTAGTGCCACATTAGAAAGGAGGGGTGAGTGTTTCCTGTCTAGTGGAGCTATCATCAAATTTCAATCCAAATAAAGCTGAAGGGGTCTGCAGATTGGGAGGCTTTTCTGGTGAGACTTGCTCTGTACATTTGTTTTTATAGTACTATAGTTGCCAATCAAAGAAGCAAGCAAGTCACTGCTTAATCCAATGCAGACTAAACAGCAAGGGGACTGGCTATGGGAATTTGCTTACAAAGAGATTTCCTGTTCTGTTTGGAAGTAAGTCCCAGTAAAAATAAGATAGTAGGGGGATTTCCTTGGTCCCTCAACATATAAGTGTACAAGCGATAATCTCAGGTTAGCATGTGAAGAACATGGGCAGGAATCTGAAAAGTACCCACAGTGAGAGACTTTTTCTCAATTGTTTTGAGGGGGGACCCTTTCAAACTCACAAATGCCTTAATTTTGTCTTGGTTGCCTTACTCTTCAGACCATAACAAGGGCATAAATCCTTGAAAGACAAATTATGACAGGTTATTCTTTTGCAATCATACTGGCAAGTTTCTCTCTTAGGGATGAGCTAAACTGTTAGCATCTTTTACAACCTCATTTTCCTTTGGTTGTCCTGAATTTTCATGTAAATGAGGGAGTAGTCACTCAAAAGTCTCCAGGAATAATTTTAGAAATTAGTTAGAATATCAAATTGTTTCATCTGATGCAATCATGCTCTTCCAAATGGGAAGACCAGAGCAGGTTTGTAATTTGTGTTGCCTTGGGGAGCTCCAGGATATGTTTTATGTAATCACACTACCATATTATGGTGAAGCTAGAATGAAGCTGAGGTCAAGAGCTACAAACATAGGACACCCCTGGGCAGCAGTGGCCAGTGCATAAAGAACAGCCTGGGAACTTTTTCCATGAGGCAGTGAGAGTTTGTTCCTTCTGCTCCCTTCCGAAGAAGTAGAACTGAAGCTGCTTTTCCAAAGGGGCTTTAAATGAACATCCTCAGCCTTCCTATACTGCATAATATAAGTCCTGCTAGAACATCTTCAAGGATTGCATGAATCATTTTTGCTTGGAAAATTCTGCTTTGGAAAATTAACTCGTGACAATTTCCATGAGTGTTAGCTGTTACACTGGGAGGGGCTATTGCCGTCCAGCAGTGTGGTTAATGAGTGATACATTTGTTTGGCTAATTACTCATTCCTAGGCCTTCCCATTTCCTCTTAGGAAGGGAGAGGAGATGAGCTTTTCCACCACCCCCCCGGCTGTGGGTATGATAGTCCAGATGGCAGCAGCACAGGCAAGAGCTACAGACAAAGGGCTGGACAGAGGAAAGAGATGCAGTTCTTGGTGACTGGAAATGTTGCTACCTGGAGTTACTCCTGGCTATGAGTTAACATCGAGGAAGGAGTTCACAGCACTGGTCAGTAAAGTCGTAAGGACCACAATTACAGCCACTGCCCTGTCAAAGGGCTTTTATTCCTCCTTTCATTTGGAAACCAATGTGCCAGCAAGCAGTTTTGAATTACTAGAGTCAAGTCAGAGTTCATCTGAGCCTATGTTACAGGTGAAGATTTCTTTTTAGATGTGCCATAGTCATGAGCGTGGCCCTTGCCAGTCCAGTCTGTTTCTGGCTGCTCTCCCTCCTTTGTATTATCAAGCCCCATGAATTTTCCTTGTGCTGTGAGTAATGGTATTTGGCCCTGCTCCTCTGTATATCCCTCTTCTAGCAGATGTTCTACATTCATTCTTAATGTATATCCTATAAATTTCCTCCTACTCTTCTGAATAACTTTTCATTGTTAAGCCAAGTTAAGATTCATCCTTACATTTGCCATGGTTTTGTTTCCTTAGATGTCTATATGCTTTCAGAAGTGCACAGACACCTGTTTTTAGCTCTGATGCATTTCTGGCCTTCAGATCCATATATCCACATGGAAATGCTAATCAAGTTGAAAATCTGTAGTTCTTAAGATACAAACTTTTGATGAACAAATGCAGTTTACTGAGGTAAATGTAGTTGTTGCCTGTTGTGTCACAAAAATTCCTTTCATATTTTGAGATCCCTTCAATATTTCAAGAATCATGCATTTAGACTTAAGCTGGAGTTGAGATCTGTGAGGAATCGTTTTTTAGGGTGAGATGTGTGATGGTTGTAGCAGACCATTTCTTTTCCAAATATATATGTGATTCTGTTTTGCAACCCTGGCAAAAATCTTCATCTGTATTTGTGTGTACACCAAATTGTCAAGAACATGAACTATATATAATTATACTCACTATTTCTGGAGTCTCCTGGTGTAATGTCAAATCATGTGATACTTGTGTTCATCAGCACTTTGTCTTAATAGTGACATGGATGGCAAAGCCAAACAAGAGCAATGAGAGAAGGTGTCCTAGTTTGACAGTGAGGTCTGTGCTGCATTTCTTTAACTGGTAAATTGAATCTTAATATCAAATTTTGCTCATATCAATTATCTTTGCTTGTATATGTAAATTTGGTCAGTAAGTGTTGATTTCTCCAGTTATTTGCTTTACTGAATCTTCCATTTCTTTATTTGGATATGAGATGCAGTGCTTCATAGTTCTGGGTGTTAATCTTGTTGTCTAAATCAATCCCTTCTTATGACATTGAGCTGTTTGGCATCTCTTGAAAGCATTCTGCAGATCTCATATTCTCATTCATCCTCACTTTGAGTTTCCTCGTATGAGAACAATCACATTTTTAGCCAAATACACAATACTGTCATGTGGAACGAGCTGTGGCATATCAGTATTGATTGCTGGTTGTGATTCTAACTGTACTAACTCAAATTTGTTAGTGTTTTCTGTTTGAAATTGCTGCATTTATGCTTTGTGCACCAGCTTGTTGCAGTTAACTCCCTTGGTGCTTCTTGGGTTGACTGGTATTTTTTTGAAGTTAGAGCTTCAATTTTGCTAAATGTCAGTTAGAATAATTTCCCATTTCCTCTATAAACTTTGATCCTGGAAAGATGATTCAAATTTCTCTCTACAGCACAGGCTGGCTAATCTGGTTGGTAGCAATTCTGCCCAGGGAGTTCGATGCATAGGTGCTATTGTTTGGCAGTATTTTTCTTCCGGTTTTGTAGCAAGGCACCAGCCCCAGTTCCACCAGTCTTCCTAAATTCTGAGTCCACCCAGAACACCTTGAGCCCCAAGAGGAGGTAAAAAGGCTAATTTCAGCCTGGAGACATGGCTGGGACCTCTGCCTAACTCTGAGCTGAGAAAATAGAGGCACCACCACATCTGCTTCTTCCATGGGTGGGGAAGACGAACAGAAAGGCCATGGGAGGCACCTGCCCCACCTGGAAGGGCAAAGGGAGGTTTCTGAGGGGATATTTGAGGGCTCTTAACAAGACCAGTCCCAGTCAACTCTTTGAAGCAAAAGCTGACAGAGGTGTCATCCCCTCCCCAGGAAGGGTGCAGTCTCCCCAAGTGCCACACACCCTGCAAAGTTCTCTTTCCTTTAGTCCTCAATCTTTGCTCTTCTCCTACCGAGAAGCAGTTAGAGTGCACATTAAATGGGCTGCTTTTGTTTATTTCTCCCACACTGCACAGTTGAACTTTGTCTTAAGTAAAATACAGTCCTATGCAGACCAACAATAAAAGTGCAACTTCTGTACTCAATTTTTCCCTAAGTGGCTCTAGGTCTTTACAGAATTTATTGTGCTTTATTCCATAAAGAACACTTTTACTTTCAATGTTTTATGTGTTTGAAGTAGGAAAATATTTCATGTGATGTTTGGAAGCAAGAGTAGCTATGCAGTCTTTTTAAAAAAAAGAGTCTTTTGACAATCTCCATGAGCTTTCTAATATATTTACTTTGAAATTATTTTGGATTCACTGTATGTTTCCTACAAATTAAAGCTGATAAAAATCATGCATTGTATTAAGTATTTGATCTCCCCCAAAAATTCATTTACTTTTTACTCACCAACCTGTCAAAACAATGAATTCACTTCTTTGCTATCTGCATAATTATAGCCAGCCACAATGTATTTTGCTTTATTCTTTTGAAATACTTTCTTAAAAGCTTACATTTCACTCTGAGGAAACTTTTTGTAAACTGCTAAGCACCCGAATGTAACTAGGAAATTTTAAAAGATTTTAGTATATCACTATTGTAAATTTTGTAACACACAGAACCAGAAACCTCAGTAAAACTCTGAAATTAAAGGAACATTAAAACCCAGCATGTTCTTCTGCATGTAATTTTTCACCATTCCCTGGAATACATTACTTTAAAAAGTGACTAAAATAATGGCTTTGGCTACTAAAGAATGTTAGTGAATGCTCATATTAAAAGTTTGGTTCCTTGGTTAAAATTTTAGTTACACAGGGAAACAGGTAGACATTTCTGTAGAAATAAGTGTAGCCAACACTGTTGTTTAAAATGTGGTTGTAGAAAGTGAGACTTGTAAACATGAATTCTCTAGTAATTTTCAATCTTCTGGAGTGGGAAGATTCAATAATAGCAAAATAGATGTTTTAAATACGATCTATGTCTAAGTATTAAAAACATGTGCCATGAAATGTGCCTCACTGTCAGTACCATCCTGGCATAAATAAGATGCCTGTCAACAAAGAAATATTTTTGTGATGTACTGTGTATCTTAATGTGCAGATGATGCAAATGAGAAATAGGAGTTAATGAAATATGGATGTTGTCCCAGAACAAAATAGGATGTTATAGGGCAACAGGTTTTGAAACAGCTGTCCTGTGACACACAGCGATGAAATGAGATTGAGATTTTTTTCTGGTTCAGCTCAATAAAGTTTCAAAGATTTCTCACTGTATTGTCAGAATATGCTCTGCTACATATTTCTTGGTGCACTTTGTACATGGATAACCCCAATCCTGCCAAGATGTTCTGAGACCTGCACTATCTTCCACATGGAAAGGGACAGTGAAAAGATTGTCTCTTAAGTTTTAAAGGGGAGAAGTTAAAAGTATATCAAATAACGAGAGTTAGAAAGAATTTAAGTCTAGTTCTCCTCTTTGGTCATTCCTAACAGGAGGATTAGAGAACACTGCTGTGAAACACAAGAAGTTTGAACAGCTAGAAGACTTTGTGTTGTTCTTTTAAATAAAATACAAAACCTACATTTTGAAAATATAGCCCTATTAGGTTATCTTATCATTGAACTGTGAGATAGAGCAGTTAGTGTACGCTTAAGAGATGGTTGCACCATTAAAATCAAAATTAATGGGTTGGATATGTTATGAGTCAGACATTATCTGTTGAGCTGTTTGGATGGTGGAAAGGGCTTTAGCAACAATTTATATGAAGAAAACTTCTGATCGTTATGGATAAACATCCTGGAGGGAGGTAGCTGAGAAGGTGATGTGTGAGGCTCACCTCAACAGCCCCTCATCAGCTGGGATGGGAAATGGGCTAGAGCAGGGCATATCCCATCAATTGCTGTGCATGTCTGCCTCTCCCTGCTTAGGCTGGCAGCATATGCAGGAGGTACATCAAGGGGCAACCCAGGTGTTCAGGGTCCCAAAAACCTCACCAAACACAGCACTGAGACTGCCCAAAGACCCCAGTCTGGCTCGGGTTCCAGCTTGTGGGGTGGTAGAAAGTTTCTCTGAGAAATTAGAGATCATTGAGGTAGAAAGAGAGAACAGCTTTGCCTGCAGCAGCTTGTTCTGACTTCACAAGGCTTCAGGTCCTCCTTCCTCCCACACGACAGTCAGAAGTGATGTGTCTGAGTACCCCCAGCTGCACTGTGGTGGAAGCTCCAAGAAGGTGTATTTTGCAACTTTTCTGGTGCCCCCATAGACCTTAGTGCTTCCAAGGAAAGAGCTGGGGGAGTCCAGCATTTGGAGTCACAGAAAATGTGAAGATCAAACCACTTCAGAGGGACCAACAAGAAGGCAGAAGGTGCTACCTCATCCATTTTCAGGAGAAAATTATTGTACCTCTTTTCAGCTCCTTTCAGTTTAGGGGGATAAAACTGCTGAACCACACCTCAGACTTCTCAGAAAAAAAAAAAAAAAAGCTGACAGGACAATCTTGCTTATAAATGATTGGAATAAAAGATATTTCTAAACTGAAAGATAAAATAGTAGGCAAAGACATACTTTTAGCCAATTTTATCTGCAGACTATTTTCTGACCACAGTGAAATGTATCACATCTGCTTTAAGTGTTACATTTTTTCAATATAATAGTTCTTTCATTATTCACTTTTATGCTGAAAAGATATATTATGAATGGAACAAAGGACTCCTACCATTATACTTTAACAGTACTTCATACAATTCACCTCTGACTTCTTTTAAGAAGCTTCTGCCTTTCTAGTATTTTATAGGTGTTATTTATTGTGAGGAATTACCCCTAATTTTAGGGAATAACTGTATATGTAACCACAACATACAGGATTTTTTTGTGGAATTCTTCCTTTGTTTACAGTAGCATAACTTATACTAACCTCAGTTAATATGGAAAAAAAATTAAGACATTTTGGAACTCATATCTGGATTTAAGATCTAAGTTTAATTGAGTGAAAGTCCTAACTTTTTCCTATTTTACGAGTTTATTTTGACATTACTGCTTTTGATTGGAGCTGTAAGCTTAAATACCTTACAAAGCTGTTAACCAATGTGATATGCTTTAAGTCACGCAGTCAGAATCAGCCCTGAGGATGGCCCTGGATAATTTTCTTCTCTTGGTCTCTCTTCCTACCTGAGCTTTTAAACCTTTCTCTTAAAGTTTAAACACTAATTGGTGGCTATGCAAGCATTTTCACACTAAAGAAGTGTAACAAAATAGCAAAGAATGCCTTTTTAGGTGAAGCACTACTGGCTCACCTGGTATTCAAAAAAAGAAGCAAAGTGTGAATGTTGAAAGATAGATACAGATATGTGCATTTAAACTGGAAAATGCACCTTCTCACCCCTTCCTCAAGAGACAAAATGGTGTTCCATACATGAACACAAAAGCAAATACAATCTTAATTGCAGCACTTGTAGAAAGTAAATTATGATCTATTTTAGTTTTATCACTGATAACAAATACAATTTTAATGTTCAAAATTACTAACACCTCCTTTTTTATCATGTTATTTTTTTCCATCATGAAACAGTCCCAACCCCTTCTCTAATCCCTTTAGAAAGGATCATCACCTGCATTTGCAGGTGGAGGAGTTGTGGCAGAAGCTGTGTCAGAGCAGGGCAGGACAATGCTGGGAAGGTGTCCTGGCTGGGTGTCTCCTTTCCCTCTCCTCATCCCAGAGCCTCCTTCGCGCACAGCTGGTTGTGTGCTCCTCAGAGCTGGGCTGTAACTCTAACAATATTGCTGAAAAATCCAAGTGTGCTTCCATAAATGGCGTTTTGACCTTTATCACAACCACAACAGATCTTGTGGGTGTGCTAAAGCCCCTTTAAACATTTGGGCTTTATTTCTGTTGCTAAATAAAATTTGTCCAGGGAGTGTGTTTGCGCACTGACTGCTGAGCATCCGTGCTGCCTAACTTTGAGTATGTCCCCTGGTTGTTTTGACTTGTGCTGTATGGTGCTCTCTAAGGCAATACCTACTCCTGGCACTGGGAAAGCAGGGAGCAGAAATCAGTTTCAACAGGGAATATGAATAAACCTGAACCAAATTTAAACACCTCTTGCCAGGACAGACCTTTGAGGTTCAGCAGACTCTGCATCCTCCAAAATCTCTGTGTCCTCATGAAACACCTGCATCAGACTCACATGATCTAAGTACCATGCTGGTTGGCCTGCACACTTTTTCAGGCATACTGGATGAAAAAGACCCCACTAAAATTGTATCTGTGTCTTTGGGCCACATTGCACGGTGCAAAGCACAAAGGTAGGGTGGTAGAAAGGACCAAGGCCAAATACTGCAAATGCAGTCAGATTGACCTCCGGGCCAGGAATATTCCCTGGATCTGATTTATTTATCAGTCTTGACATAGCATTAGAATCCAGCACGAATAAGTTCTTCCTACTTTAAAGTTTTACTGTAGCAATTGCTAATCCTTTTTTTTCTGATTTTTTAGACTTAAAATCCCTCTGCATCATGCCAGCAGACCTTCATAGAAATCTTGGGGGGAAGTTAAACAGATTTAATGTAAAACAACAGTGGGAGTTTCATTATTAAGTTATTGCAATACTTTATTCAATATTAAATATTTAATTAATATTTTTCAAATATTTAAGTAACAACAAAGAGTCAAACTTAATTTTTCTTGAGCTAGGATGATAAAATATTCAAACTATTTAAAAACTTTTCTCTCTTTAATTTTTTTCTGGCATTTCCAATGTCTTTAAAATCTCAGTTCAGAAATATTCAAACCTCAGGAAAGCATATAGCAATTTCACTCTCTTAACATTTAGAAATTTAGAATTTTAGTTGTTATTTAGAAATAACAGCTGCACTCATCATTCAGGCAAAACAAAGCTGTTCTGCCATTGCTTTAAAGGTTGCAATGAATGCATATTGTCTTACAGAAAACTAGGACTGTTGCAGATCTGAGGTTTCCTCCTATTAGCCAAAATGCACCTTGAGAAAGGCTGTTCCTGTGCTCATGGAATAGCTGCTGGTTTCAAAGTGTGAGATGCCCTTCTTCACCTTCTGCCAAAAAGCAGAACTGCATCCAGCATGTAAATCTGCTGGCATCTTAGCCTGGTAGTATATTCGTAAATACTCAAAAAGCACATGCACAGGCTAGGTACTTACTGGAACCAATGAATTACTTGTGTACATCTGAAGGTAATTGAGATTCTCTTCTGAGTGTTTGTTCTTAGGAGCCAAAAATCATGATCTAATGGGACCTTGTAAAATAGGCTGGTGTTATAGAATTTTCTTGTCCTTTTGCCCAAAATAGCCCTGTAACTTCCTGAAACAAGTTCTCACCACTTGGGGTTTAAACTGTGCCTTCCATTCCACTGCTGTACCAGAAATATAGGTTTGTTGTTGGAGCCCACAACATTTGGTTAATAAAGCCTTAGAGTGAGCTGCAGATAAATGCTGAGGACTACTTCTCAGAGGGCCCAAAGAAATGTTAAAAGCTGCCTGAACCAGCTGATTTAGGATATACTTTAAGGTTTGGCATTCTCATAAAGAACATTTCATGAACACGAAGAAACTTTAATGGAAATGTTTGGGAAGCCTGAAATAAACTTTAATCAACTGTAGAAATTTATAAGGGAATAAAAATAAGTGAAAGTCTGGGTCATACCACCAAAGATTCCAATTCTACCCGATTCAGTCTTGAAATGTATTTGAAATAATGAGAAGTTGGTTATCTCTAAGGTAAATGTCCTGACATGAATCAGTGTGTAAATTTCTGTTGTTTTGATTACTTTTAGTTGTTTGGGTAGGGGTTTTGTTTGGAGTTTTTTTGTTTGTTTCTGTTATTGCTGTTTCTATTAATTATTGTTTTAATAAGAAAGAAACAAACAAACAAAAATCCAACAACTCAGACACATCAGTTCAAAAAAGAACGAGACTAGATCTTTTTACACTAAATCAGTTTGATTCTAATGTATTTCACAGAAAGGAGCATGCTTAGGTCAAGAGTGCTAAATCACATTAAGCATTAAAAGCAGTCTGTAATTCTACAATGAACAATACTAGCAATCCCAGTTTAACATCTGTGGAATATGGATCAGAAATATTTTATTTTTCTGCCAAAGAAAATGTGCAGGAAAATTAATTTCTCTTATGGAGACAAGAATTTTGAAATGAGAAGTGAAATGGCAAACTATTTCTCATTTTGGATTTTTTTTCTTTTAAATGTGAACATTAAAAAAGAGCAGGTAGAAAACAGTTTGTATACATTTCAAAAACCTCTTAGCATGTCATCTGGTGCAGCAGGAGTGTTCTTTGTTGACTGACTTTTTGAATGGGTCAATACCAAGTATCCCAAAGGTATCAAGCTGAAAAAAGAAAAGAGAGTGTTAAGGCTCTTTCCAATCTGTAATTCAGGAATTCTTTGCTCTGTAGCTTCATTTCAAGACAAATATAAATATTTTTATAACAGTGCAATTACTCACAACAAACTCTTGAACTCTCTATTTCTACCACAAGTTATTACATTTCCTACAAAAATTTTGGAGTAAAATCCTATTTTTCAGGAAAGCACTGTGGCTGATCATGGTATTGCCTTCTGGCCACAAATTTTCAAAGGCTTCAAAAGTTTCAGCTTGACAAACCCTGCCTAGGACATTTACACTCATTTCTCTGACCTGGCCTTTTTGTAAATGCAAGTTTATTTATGGGCAGGGAAGGTGCTAGGGTAGATTAGGGGCTGTTTTCTGATTTCAATGTTTTTGTCTGCTATGATGTACTTCTATATGAAGCCCAGATGTAATGTAGTAGATTTAATGTAAATAAAATAAATGTCTTTCAGCTTGCCCAGTATTGGATTCCCTGAGCTCTGTGCAGATGCCTTGGCATAAAGAGCAAAATCCTTTCTGTGAAATGTGGTCACAATGGATGTGATTTTCAGAGGTAAAATTATGTTTAGCTTTATTCTGGTGACTCTGAAGTCTATCAGAGACTTCCATCAATTTCAGTGGGGGCAGAATAGTTAGATCAACAGAGATGGTTTCTGATGGACAGATCTTAGAGCAGTAGCTGTTTTCTGTAACAGGTCTAACCTTTCTGCCTTTGGTCAGAACTGGCTGTCATACTCTGAGTTGCCTGTCAGCCGTCTAAAAGCTGCTTACTTTGAGGGATATTCTGGGATACTTCAAAACAAAAAGTGCTGTACCAACTGCATTGCTTTGCTTGTGTTGTTTGTTAAAAAGAACCTGTGAGATAATGGCTCCTGCTAATACAAACAAAACTTTTCCTGAAGCCATTGCCCACTTATATGGTTCATTATACTTCATGCCCTCATGCATCCATCTTCATGGTACTGCTGTGTGTCTAGACTCCTTGGAAGTGTTTGAAAACAAGAACAAAAGCAATATTTCTTTGTGTTGTGTTCAAACATATCCCCAGTCAATGGAAGGCATAGGTGAGCAGCAAGGCAAGCTGCTTGATTGCTATGTATGCTCCCAGAGTTTCCTATGAACGAGTATGGGTCAAAAATTAAGCCTGTTCTGGAATTTAATATCATGAGGTTCTGATCCAAGCATCACTCCTGAATAGGGAGGTGCTATTCCCCTATTTAACAAGCATCAGACGTCAGTGCTCGTTCTCCATTCGCAGAAAGCAAAGCAAAAGTACATGTACTACCTTCCATCCTCATCAATAAGGTTCTCAAAATCAGAGCTAGACTGCGAGTAAAATTTCAATGCTTTTTTGTTTGTTTATTTGTTTTAAGCTGTGGTTTATTTTGGTGTCCACAAGCTGGAAAGTATCAAAGTGTGTTTGTTAGGTTCCCTCCACACAAGTAGGGCAGCTCCTTTCACTCCTTTAGCAGAGGTTAGTGTTTTGGAAGCTGAAGACTATTAGGAGTCCTGGTTATACGTGGCTGGCATGTGTGATGCCTGCTTGTACAATATGTGGCTGTAGAGTCAGCCAACTCCATCTTGCCCAGAGTGCTTTCCAAGCACAGGTTATGGAGGCCAGAACAATTTTGGGTTTAAAAAAATAGGCCTTATGGAGCCTTTTAGACACTGTGCTTTAGAGTTGCTCTCAATTCACATTCTAATAATTTGAAACCTTGAAAAACATTGTGTGAAAAACATCTGAGGGACTAAAATGAGTCGAGGTCTAGAGGTGCAACTTGGAAAATTCACCACCCTTTTTTTTCCAGTTCTAAGGTGTTTGAATGTCTCTAAAGGGGACTATATTAAAATTCTTTTTCTTGCTACTCAAACATTCCTTGAAACTTATGAGTCAGAACTGCAATTTTGGAGAGCCTGGAAATGTAATCATAAATATGTAAATGTAATCTAGAAGAAAGAGCACATAAGACATGTTGCTAGCTTAAATAAGACACGAGACAGAATTTTTCAATGTGCCAGTTTGAGAAAAATGTTGAAATAATGAATGGAAACTACTATTGGTTTTTAAATTATTTATAATTTTGGTTAGAGTGTTTGCCTCTCTAGTTGCAGTTACAAAGGAGGATCCATTGAAGGTCTCTACTGTGTCCTGGGCTGTGCAGGTGAAATATGCATCATACATGGTAGTCTCTAATCCAGCCATAGCATTTAAGACATCTCTTCATGAAATGTCAGTATTTTATCCCACAATAACTCTTAGAATCAATGGAGCTTTGTAAAAACCCAACAGTTCAGGAGCTATAACACAAATTTTTGAGCTTGACAGGTCTTAGTGTTCTGTTTCTGCCAGCTTTAATTTCTACCTTCCCATGGTTTGTGAGCTTCTGTTTGTCTAAATATTTATGGCAAATAACTTATTCAGTGCTACTTACTTATCTCCTGTTTAAGGTCTAACCCTCTGAAATTATTCTTAGAGTTATGCTTGTTTTAATTTCAGCTCTCAAATAATAATGACCCAGGCATTTATTAATTAATTTGAATTAATACAAACGGATATTTTCTTCTACCCTAACACAGACTCTATTTGTTTATTTGTTTACTTAGACAGAGGCCCCTAGTTTGTTAAAGTTATTACAAAATCAAATTGTTGCAGGGCAGAGAACTTGCTGTCCTGTTCTTGTGCTGCAGAACTCCCCAGAGTGGCACTTGCAAGCTCAGGTTTCCCATTTTAACAGGGGCTGGGCAGAAAACTGTCTTGTATGGTGTGAACTTTGCTCTGGCTGACTGCACCTGGACAGGGCAGAGGCTCTTTCCTTCAGCCCCTTCTCCTCTCCACAGGTCTGTGCCTGTCAGTTGTTGATAATGGACTCTTGCAGGCTGTACCATAGTGCCCCTCATGCAAGAAAGTGTTGGAAATGCTGGCACAGCATAGTTGTCTCCTGTTGGTCTTAATAATGTTGCTCATCAGTTTATCAGTGCTGCAGAGAGTTATTCAAAGTGCAAATCAGAAGAGAAAAGGGCATTTTGGTATCGTTTTAGTTTGAGTTCATGCAGTTCCAGTGGTCTTCGCAAGATCATTCAGGGACCGAGGCTGGGACACGAGGTGTGGTGCCAGATCCTCGTTGGAGACATGGGCTCTGCCTTCTGGGAGCTCAGCTTCAGCATCCACCACCAAAGCACTGTGAGACGTTCTGGGCACTAGACACATCCAATTCCCAGCAAAGCACTTTAGCATGTGCTGAGGCATTGGGTGAACAGGGAAAGAATATGAAGATTTTAGATGGGGTTGTGGGCTTTTTTGAATCAGGTTGTTGTTTTCTTTATACTTTGTTCAGCTTGAGCCTGAGAGACTTTTAGAGATGCTGAGAACTCATTGCAGGAAAATTCAATAGGAACAGCAAATGCAGGATGCTTTCAAAAATCAGACCTTTCCCAGAAAATGGCAAAAAAGAACTGGCATTTATGGACACTAGTGTCCTTAATGAATAAAACAGAAACTGGAAAAAAGAAATCTAGGAAATTCTACTCCTAATGTACCAACAGGCATCTTTGGCAGGCACAAATAAACATGAGAGGATACAAATTTCCTTGAAGCTGACCTAGGAGAGCAAGTGATTTATCATCATATTCAGAAAAAGTGAGTTTGAATGAGCTTCCATGAGCCGAGTCATCCTTTGGACTTTACTCAGGCCCTGCTGAGTTCAGAGGAAGTCCAACTGACTCTCACCAGGTCAGATTCTCCTATTAATGTTAATGGGAGTTTTGCCTGATGTAACTGGGAGCGGGTTCAGACACAGAGTTATCACCTATAGGAAAGCACCTCCCCTCCCACATATCTATCATACTATAAATATAATATTTAATTTCAGTATGTATTTCCCAGCTCTCAAACAATGGTCTTATAAAAGCCCTAATAAGAGACATATGTTTTTGCAAATATATAAATAACATGTTTAAGTTACTCTTCAGCTGTGTTACAAGAACTTGTCCTTTCTAGCACCCCACCTTTCCAAGAATTTTTCCCAATGAATTGAAAAGAAGGGTGGGGTACATACAGTCCCAAAAGCCTCTTGTCTACCATATTACAGTGCTTTCCTACATTTCAGTGGCAATCATGGGTTCCAGATGTCGAGCTGTACTGGATGCATTTCCCCAACAGCATCTGGCTGCCTGGCAGAACCTCCCAACCTGTTGCACTGACAGCTGTTCAGTCCCCTGGAGTTGCTTCATGCTCCAGTAGCAGCGTGGCTTTGCTGTCTGTCTGAATAACCATATTCACATGGGTGCATATGTATGCCTTGGATCTTCTTAGTTTAGCTCTTGATCGTTTTCTGGCTGTAGAAGTGCAGATCCCTTGCTGGGATTCTTGGGCAGCAATTGTAATGCAGGACGTGTTCCCGCAGCCACCATGTACAGGCTGGAGTGTCCTCTTTGTTAAGGACCTCTGCCTCAGCCCTGTCAATGTTGTCCCTAAGCACTAGTGCCAGCTTCCTTTCCTAACATCCACACTGTCTGGAGAGAGACACAACTCCTTACTCCAGGCCTGGGTAGCCACCAGGCAAGATGTCTTTGTCGGGATGCTGGGAAGCAGAGGTCAGCCTGAAACAGGGCTTGTCTAGGAACACAGCTAGAAGCACTGACAGCAGCAAAGGAAGGGAGGAAAGTAAGGCAGCAGCTTTTTAAAAAAATGCACACCCACAAGTGTGTATATATATTTATATTTGTGTCTGCAGGCATTGCTGTTGTCAAACTGTGCACTTCTCACGCATCCTAAAAGCTTTGGGTCAGCTGAGCTGTTGTGTTGAGCAAAAAGGAAAGTAGAATTGGCTGAAATTTTCCATTTCAGACCTCGACTGGACTTTTTATCTTTGAAAGCTTCAGAGGTGTGTTTGCAATTCCTCTTTCCTCACCACCTCTTGTTTGCAATGAACTATAATGAGAGGGGATTAGTACAAGGAACAGAAGCACTTCTGGGTGTCGAAGGAAGGGTTAAGAGAGCTGAGGTCTATGAGGGAAGGTGTAAGGGAGTTGGAAGCAGAGCAGTGTGGAGAAGAGCCAACAGAAGAAAAAAGTCATACTTTTTTGCCAGTAACGACTGACGTGTTTTGCACCATGTTTGGGAAGAGGGGCACATCGCAGGCAGCAGATGGGATGTGCTCTACCCCAGCAGCGCTGCTGTGACCAAGCAGTTAAAACAAGAAAAACAAACTTCCTTCTTCTACCATTCAGCTGCCTCTGAACCCTGTTACAAACCCTGTGCACAGCAGTCTTCCTGAAATCTTGCTCTGACACAAGTTTCTACTCTGTCTTAAGTCCTCCAAAACTCCTAAAGTCTGCTTCATTTTATTTGAAAAGTGCCTCAATTTTGAGCCATTTCTTATGCAAACAATGTTTCCCAATAAAGTTTTGAAACTTCCCATGAAACACATCGTTCTAAAAGTATTCTGGTCGTGTCCCTTGCCTTTGATGGAAAAAGGCAGTGTCTGTATAAAAAATAGCAGTCTGATTTGGAACATATTTGAGTGAACCCTCATGCTGGTATTAATTGGCACAACCCCATTGAACTGGCTCAGTCTGTTAAAGGAAAGTATCATGGAAATTCACTGCCTTTACTTCTACAGCTGTGTAGCACATAAACATCTACCCACATACATATGTGTGAAATGGGGAATGGCTATTGGAATAAATCTGAATTTGCAAAAATTACATTCAGTTCACTGTAACTTTCACAAGTAGTGTCGACCCACTCTTTAATTTACTTAGTGTCATTAGCTTTGAATTTATGTCCAGTCTTGGCAGGTCAATCCCTGGTCCATCTAATCTTACCTTTACACTGGCCATTGCTATGTTGATAGAATTATGGCTGTGATTTTTTCCCAATCAATTTTTCTGCTGCGAAATCCTGGATATAGCATGGTGTCACTCAAATTTAGGTCACAACCATCGCTCCTGAGGAACAGGCAGAAATGTTTCTGAATTACATCATTTTATGAGCACTTACGGAGACAGAACTTCGTAATCTGGAGGTCATCTTTTGTTGTCTCCAACACTGAAATAAACAGTTTTAAAACATTTTATATGACTGGTTTTCTAGCTGAGAGAGAATAAAGCTATAACTGTGTTTTAGATAATATTATATTGTTTTATCCTGTACAAATAAGCTGTATAGCAAGCAATGTTTTATTCAGAGTAAGTAGTCATAAGAAACGAGAGCAGGAAAAAGGGCTGAATGTGGAAAAGTTCATTATACTACAAGTGTGTTATTATATTTACAGAGCTATTGTATTTAATAATAAGAATGGTTTGTATCCCAGCAGGAGGAAATATATAAGTGTTCTAAATTGTGGTTAAAATGTGCAAGTGAATTGTTTTTTCCAAGCTAAAGCAATTCTAGAGTCAGTCAGAAAATTAGAAAAAATACTATTTTTTTGTTGGATTTATTTTTTCAGTTTGCTTGATTATCAGAGGCATTGTTCATATTATTTTATTTTTTGTTCTGATAAAAAATTTTTAAGAAAGAAATCCTTCTTCAAAAACCCAATTATTTATGTAAGGCAAAGAAAGTTTTTGTTGGGGATGTTTGCAAGCTTATAATTTCTTTCCATGAAAAATAAAACCATCTGAATATTAATTAAAATAACTTGATCATTAAAGTCCTCTAATCATTACCACAGATACTGGCCCTGGTTCAGGAAAGTGTTTAAATACATGCTGCTTTTTATTTTTCTGTTTTCAGGGTTTTTCCTAGGTTCTAGACTGTGTGCATAAGCATTCTTCCCAATTTCAGGTCCTCTCCTTGAACTGGCTTTGGCAAACCCTTGTCTCCACATGCAGACAAACCCAGGGCTGGTAATGCAGACTCAGCTACAGCGCACAATTTTGGTGTTCAGATTCTGCAGCTCCTGACTCGTGGAATATAAGACTGAGATATTTTCCTATTATGCAAAGTTGCACGTTTAAGTCACTGTTATTTTAACCCCCCTGGAAGCTTGGGACTGAAGTCTGTTTCCTTGCTGCTGCAGAAGCTTTGCTTTTCTATTGTGTGTGTGTCCTGGGTTGTTATTGTAGGGTTGTGATCTCGGGCTGTTTGGCTAGCTGTGTTTCTTTTTTAGTTTTAGATCAGCGAAGCATTTGATCTGAAACAAAGTGAGCCATATGTGAACTGAATTTTTTAAAAAAAGCATAAATTTGGCACCTGGTATGTCTATAACCGTAATTTCTGGAAGATGTTTTTGACCTCCTACATCCATAACTTCTGGGTAAGTTTTGGGACACAGAGACAGATTCCCCACACAATCAATTTGCTGGCCGGTGGGATTGCTTTGTTCCTCACTCACCCCCGAATTAAAAGCCTGAAATACATCTCTCAAGGGAGTATGGGAAAAAAAAAAGTAAAAAACAAATCTTGCCATGCTACGTATCAGCACAATCCGGAACCCTTGCCAGTGGAAACTGCGAGTGGAACACTTGTGAGTGGAATTGCTTCGTAAAGGCCCAGGGAGTTAAAAGGATGCGCCAGTGCTCCGCGCAGGCAGCAGGCTGGGAAATCCCTGCCAGAGCAGGGTACCAAATCCGCAGGTCGGGGGATGGTTTGTCCCTGCTGCTCGGTTTTGGGGAGGTCTCGGCTGACCCCTGGTGGCTGCCGGGCCGCCCCCTCCCCTCCTGCCCTCCCCCGCATCCCTGCAGCCGCTCCCGGCATCCGCTCCCTCTTCCCCGCTCCATCATCTTCCGCGGCTTTAGATCTCCCCCTGCATGAAAGGCGACTCGGAATCCTTGTGCAGCTTTTTGCCGTCCTGATGGAATCTTATTTCGTTTGATTTTGTTATTTTTTTAATACTTAAAACAAAAAGGTTTCAATATACACAAAGAAAAAAATATTTAACATTTGAAAGAAACTCGTGTCTCCAAACTGTCACAGAAAAGCTAGCAATGCAACTACGTGTCCACTCTTAAGAATCCCTATTGCATAAAATATATCTGCACCTTCTCTCAGGTTTTCTTGGAAAAAATTGAGCAGAAAGACGTATTTATTACCTTTCAGCACACCTAATTTCTTGACTTTCCATACCCAAAACTTTTCAGATTTTCAACAGGTATTGGGTTTGTTTTTTTTATAAGAGCACAAAAGAAACTTTATCAGTGTAAAGTCTTTAAAAGAAACTGATTTGTGAGAAGTTGAAATCAATGCATGTTCATTGAAGCAGGCAGACACTTGGTGCCTGTAAAAAGAGAAGGCAGAACAATAGTTAAAGCGAGGAAGAGAAAATAAAAAAGGAGAGGAAATGTAGAACAAAGTAAGATGAATAATGCACCTTAATACCAAGATTTGTTCTATGGATGTATTATGTGCAATCCTAAAGAAAGGATCTTAATCTGTCTTTTGGAGGGGCCAGGGCTTTTTTCTGAGTCAGGAATGGATGGCTATTTTATAGAGTTGATATTATACAAATAGTTCCAGATCCAGCCCTGCCTCGGTACACAGGACCTGAGCACATCTTTGGTGTGTATAACACTTGGTTTCAGTCTCACAAACTCTAGTTTCAGTGGATTTGCCATATGACTTACATGATGTGTGTATAAATGAAAGAAGAATTAGGTCTTTTGTTTGGGTTTGATTTTAATAGAGAAAATCTGTAGAACTAAACTAAACCCAGTGGAATGGCAGACTTGCATTTATGTGTCCTGCAAAAAGCATGTCCCCATTCTTTTTTTTTTTTCTAAATTTCCATTCAGGATTGCCAAGATACATACAGTACGTGTAAGGAAGGCTTCCTCATCAGAATTAGCAGCACCAATTTTTTATGTCGCAGTCTCCTATTTTTGAAAGGACTTGCTAAAACGGAAATCCCACAATCTTGTCACATGTATAAAGATAAGTAACATTCCTACTGGATTCATTATCAGAGAGATCAGTGCAGTTGTATTCCCACATTCTCATTTCTCCTTTCAAGGTATTCCAAGCTCTTTTTCTTTTTCTTTTTTTTTTTTCAGTCTGAAAGTGTTGTATATTTTTCATGAGACCTTTCTGACCAATTCCCACTAAATCAGAAGGGTGAAGTGACTATTTCTGGTTTTGTTACAGCTTTCTCCTAGTGGGCCAATTGCAAAATGTTTGTAGCCTTTGAAAGGAGGACTCTGTACATGCACCCACAGAGGTGTAAGACTGTCCAAGAGAAGCAGCCAAACCACAAAGCAGAGGTTAAAAGGTTTGATACAGTTTGTTTTGCCTTTTCAGTCATTCTTCATGCCCTCTTGATGCTTCTCTTTATACCAAGCGCCTCTGAAGTAACAAACTCAACCAGTCATGTTTCCTAAACATAATCCAGAATTTGGCCCAAAACTAAATTACTGAATTAGAAAGCTTTTTTTATGGGAAATTGTACCCTTGGTTTTTAAATTGTTTCCTTAAGAGATTGCAGGGTCTCCGTCCCTGCAAACTATGGAGCTTCATTGTCTTCTCAAGGTGTAATTCATATGGAATAAGGATGAAACTGAGACCCTTTGGGCTCACCTCTGCAGGTGTTCCAGTTTCTGGGTTCCAGCTTTGTCCCTGTAAAGTGGATAGGCTCTTATCACAGACATCCCTTATGGAATGTCACATTGCAGATATATGAAGGGTATCTTTGGGCACTAAAAATCCTAGTTTTATGGCACCTGCCTGTCCTATGAGTTTTGAAGAATGATAATATTTGGTTTGTATTGCTGTGAATTGATTTTCCTTTATAAAGTCCATGAGTCATGCCTTCCATTAGGCTGTAGCCTGGATGACACAGCTGTGAACATCTCATACCTGGTGCAGACAAGGCTCTTTGCCCCAGGCAAGTCCAAAGCTGCATTAACAGGATAGTTGAGGGGTAGAGGATGTGGCTGCACATAAGATGACCTCCAGATCCTTGCTGGGGTTTACCAAAAATATGTCTGATGCAGCTGTGGAGTAATGGACAGAACCAAAGATGACATAGATCTTTATTTTAACCGAGTCTGCAAATAAAACCTTCAAATAGCTCAATTTTTTTTCTTGTTTACCCTTGTAAGCAGAAAAAGTGTCTTGGATCTTGTAAAAAATTCCAATCCAGTTGTTATTAGGTGAGGATCTATGTAGCAGAGTATGAGGAAGTTCAGCATTGGCTGACTGATGCCTTAAAAAGTATGAGAAGTTGTGTGCTCCGTGATGGGGTGTTGATGAATAAAGTTAACAGAATTTTTAATATAAGATGCAACCAAAATAAGGTGGATCCAAATCTACTAGTGCTTTAAAATATGAAATAGATACTTACCTTACAAAGCTAGAAAGTTTTTCATTGGTAGCCATGGCAATTTGCAAGTGTTAAATTAGCCACAATGGAACTGCCTAGTTCCCTCATGCAACAGAAATATTTTGAGACTTACCATGAAAAAATTATTGAAGCCCTGTAACATAGAGAGTATAAAGTTCAAAAACGAATGGAGAGTGCAAACTTATATCTGTATTTCTATGAAATTTCATAAAATGGGATTTTACACTGTGTAATACAACCTACTGCTTCAACCGAAATAAGGAACATAGTTTGATATTTTCATTAAATGCAAAGTATTTGTAGATACTGGTGGCAATTAGGTGTTGCAAATGCAGTCATCGGTTTGAAACTGAGCATATAAAATCGTATTTTAATAAAAAATACAGTCACCTTGGTACCTGAATCTACCCTTATTGTATTGCATGGCAGACAATCTTTGCATTAGACTGTAGTCACAGGTTAACAAGAAGGGAAATTTCAAGGCATAGAATTAGCCACAGGAAAGTTCTCCCATTATTGAATGAATGCAATAAAGACACAGCAAAATTTACAAGGAAAAATTTAATAAAATATTGACTATAAAGGCTACAACATTCTATGTCTGCTCCATAGCTTATATCCAGAACTGTGCGTGTTCAAAAGTCCATGCAAATTGGACTTAATTTACTTTTCTTCTATTTCCTTCTTCAGGAATATGAAGTGAGCACAATAATTTTCCTTTATTCTATCTATAAATGGTTTCCTATATAGGAGCTTATTAAAAAGGAGGCAGAGTTAGGCTGTCCAGGATGTTAGAGTGATTATGTCTTGGCAGCCCAAGAAGAGGCCGAGTCCAAGGCCCTGACTGTTTGTTAGCATCTTGCCAACACCGTGGAGTCCCCTGATCAGACTAAGAAATGTATGGACAGTGACAAGTGGACTCTCTCCTAGCTCTATTTTTGTCATTGCTGCCTGCTGACAGCTTTTGGTACTATATTAATCTTTGGCAGTGTAGAGGACAATTGGAATTTCCATGTCAAACTCTGCAAGGGATCCCCAAGTTTCTCTGTTAAGTTTCCATATAAAAAAAGTTACTTTCACTGTAAATATTTCTATTGTGAAACAAGAGGGGAAAAAGGAGTGTTGCTAGGGAGGCTGAACGTTCTGTATTTTCTCCCAGGAAAAGCTCATAAGGTATAGGGGACACAAATGGCTGCTCTCCAGATGGTTTTCAAGAACATAAAGGTCAAATCCACAGACATAAAAATTAAGCTAATTTTATGTCACATCTCTTGAACCCATGATAAATTTAGCCAGTTGACTAATTGGTAGGAAATTGATTTTTCTACTGCATTGCATGGCTGTTTATGTTACTGGAATGGAAATGTTTCTGATGAACCAAGTTTGCCTATTCTTTTCTGTGCACAGAAGCACTCCCCAGTGTGCAGCTGTGGCAGAGTCTCATCCTCAGGCAGGGAATATATCAGCACACTCTAACTTGTTGATTATGTTCTTTAACCCCAAATGTCTGAAAACAGCAAATATGCATGTACCTCTTGGGCATCTGAGAGCAACATGTAAAGAGCTAAAGATCCATCCAAATTGTCCCAGAGAGGTCTGGACAATGTTCCTATCGAAGGTTTACCCTGGATTGCAGCTTTTCCCATGATCAGTTTCCTGGAGAAATGGCCTATCAAGGGACCTGCACCTAGTTAACACCATCACAGGAAGAAACCTGCCAACTCCAGATGGATAATGCGTTAGGGGTAGTGGCAGCACTTTGTCTTCCATGGGCCCAGGTTTCAATGCCTTCTCCAAAAAAGAAACCTTGGAAGTCAAAGGAAAGTTCTGGCCCAAGGGAGGTGCTCTGTATGAAGTGTTTTGCACAGTTTTATTTCTGCAATAGTTTATAGATGAATGGAGGAACAATGACAGGCACAAAGTATATTACTTATGTGTAGAATGGTCCAACTGCATCTGAACCTTATCTGCCATTTCCCTGCATCCTTGTTACCTTACAACCCATGGCAGGCCACACTGAGTTTGCCTATATACTCAGCCACTAGGCAAAGTGACTTTTAGTTACTTTAAAACCTGCGGAGTTGGTGTGCCAGCATTGTCAGTGACTCCAGGCGGTGATTAAACACAGAAGTATTTTTCCCTACATTTATGAAACATAAAGATATTTGTTTTGATTCCATCACTGTCACCTCATTAGGCACCAGGAAAGTTAGGTTATACATTGAATCAGTTTTGCACTTGGTTTTGTTTACTTTTCGTAAATTAACATGGTAATTCACTGTAATAAAATTCTTCGTTTACACAAAGATATCAAAAGGCATCGTCCATTATTCTCCTTAATGTTACAGCTTTAGAATGTGCCGTGAAAAGCTCTGTTTATATTGCAGCTGGATAGAGCACTTACCACAGAGCGTCACACCCCAGATATGTTCTGCTGCTCTGCAGCAGAGAAATGCCAAATCATTAAGAAAAAGGATCCCACACAACTATCACCACCCCAGAAAAATCACCATTAAAATGTCTCTCATCTCACTGAATTAATTATCCTAAACTCTGCTTATTTCCATTTCTGCATTCGTGTTTCTTGGCCTAGCAGGTAGCAGCAAGGTGCACTCCTACAGGCATGAGAAGGCTGAGTCCTATTACCAACAATGGTTACAAGGGCTGTTCACAGTCATTAGAGCAAGAACCATCTGCAGTGAAGGCAGCACAGAATTTGGACAGATTGTGCACTTTTATCATTGCAAACAACTGATCCTCTACCATTAAAGGCACAAAATGCTCTTCAGTCCTTCTGTGCCTTAGCAGATTTTGGATTCAGGGTGCCCTTCCCTACTGATCCAAATGGGTTTTGTTCTCCAGAGAGAAAATGGTTTGTACTGCCTCTAATTTCAGATGCTGCTTGGTGTTTGCAAACATGTTATTTCTTTCTGTTATGTAGCTTTGCTTTGGAGTTTAAGACTATAGAAGAAAATATTGTTCACTTCTCACATATGGAAGTGAGTTACTGAGAGGAAAACAAAGCCTAGCTGAAGCTTCTGTTTCTTCTTTTCTCTCTTTCCTCTTTAAGGACTGTTTATGTTTGCATGACCTGCAGGGGAACTGGAAGTGCACTAGATGATCTAGGAAAGCACAAAACCTCCACAAGTATGTGTGCTTTATTTGTGCCTCCTCTGAACTTTTTTGGGGAAAAAAAAAAAAAAAAGGCAGGCAGAAAAAGGAAAGGATCAGATGGGTTAAAAATTCACTATTGTGCTTTACGTCAGACAATATTCTGGCCTATATTTGCACCAGTCACAGCTGATGTAATTGAATGGACAACACAGGGAAAATGAGATCCAGCCCCGCTTTGCCACAGCACACAACAAACGCACCCACAGGAAGAGATTTTTTTTCTGGGCTTTCAACATGGATACTTAAAGAAACAGGAGGCATATTTTAGAAGGCCATCTTTATGGACAAAACTTTTTCAGAAGTTTTGTGAGCATGTATGGAACACATACATTAAAAAAATCTTGCAGGTTTAATTTTTGGGATTAAAGTATAAAAATTATGGCACTTAGAAATAGGCTAATAATTAAACCTTCCATGTATAATGTACAAAACTCTTGTCTATTTGATGGATGACACGATGACAAGGAGTAATTTTTATTAACTTCTATGTTATCATCCATTCAAGATAAGGGTCAATAAATTAACTGTGTTCTGGAAATCTACCAATTAGAGAAAGCAATATCACAGCATCTCCAGCATGTAGAACACTGGATGCAGGTCAGTTACTCTCCAGCACTCTTCTCCCAACTCACAGGATTGCAGAGGCTGTAATGCAGGATGGATCCAACCCCTGTGGTGGACAGAAGTGGGCACAGTAGATGTGGTGAGCTGACCTGAGTCCTGCAGAGGAGGTATCACAGCAGCCACTGCAGTTGCACTGCAGGCAAGCATTGAGCTGCAAGGGGGAGGGCAATCACCACAAACTCATCCAAGATCTTCAGCCGAGTCAGGAAAAACAACCAAGAAGTATTGGGATATTAGGAAGTAACTGTACCCAGGGAAATCTCTCAGCACAGAAAAGGGTTTAGTGGTTTGGCAGCATCTCCTTGTGGAAGAAGCCTTCCTGCTCCATGGGTCATGTCCCCAGGCTGCCCAGAAGCAGATTAGCAGGTGTCTGGGGCTGTCCTCCTCCACCCAGATGGTTCCTTGTCTCTCTCCCGCTTCCTGAGAGACTCCTCTTGCCATGAGGGCTTCCCATTGGACTTGATCCCAAATCCACAGTTTATGGAAAGGTTTCTAGTAAGGTCAACTGCTTTGATTTGAGTCAGTGCACAGAGGCACTCTTGAATTTCGGGAGTTCAGAGTGGGGTGCTGAGGCTTCATCACGTGTTGAGCAAGGCAAAGAGGATGGCGACAGGCGTGGCAATGCCTGTGAAGGGCCAAAATGGCTTGAACTCGTTCTCTACCTTCCCCCTCCTGCATTTTAGGGATTTTTATGGAAAACACATTTGTAATGTATTCAATTGCATCTATGCAGTGGAGAATTAGATTGGCATAAAGGTAAACAACTGGCAAATTATTCATAACTCTAAATCTGCCCGATGTCTCTTTGTTCCAAAACTTTAGAAATTAGAGACTGCTCACCAGATGTTATAAAAGAAATTACTAATTTAACTGCTAAACTGCTAAAAGGCTCACTCTAGTAATATTTTCTTGCAGAAAATGTCTGTGTCTTGTTAAATGTTTATTGAATACTGTAATTATATTACATTTGCTGTTAAACGATATTGACATTTTTGAATAAAAAGGGGGGTTTTTTGTGTGTGTGGTTTTTTTTTTTTAATCCAGGCAGGATCTATAACATGAACATCTGGTTGCAACCTAATGTGTGGCATTGAAACAAAAAAACCTCTCCCCACCCTCAAAGAAAAAAGCCTTCTGCCAATGTTTTTCTCTGTGTATTATTTTTTCAAAGTAGCTCCAACTTTTGTAGCACCAGCTATGATTAAGTACCAGGACTTTCTCACTATCAGCAAATGTTTAAAGGCAAGTAACCAGCAAAGCTTCAGCAAGCTGATGGCTGGTGAAATAAGGATATATTTAGCAATGAAACAGCTGTTTCTTGAGCAATAACCCAGCTGTTTGGCTTAGAAAATACCTGCTAGAGTTATTAATCATATTAAAAAGTAGAAAAAACCCCCTGACTCTGGAAGGCATGAAACAGACATTTTAATAAAAAAGGTGGCTTTGTCACTATAATGAGTGTAAGGAAAAAAAAAAGATAGGCGTAAGGTTTGGAATATTTTAGAAGTACACAGGTATTAAAACAGATGCAATTAACATTCCTGCCAGCTGCCAATCAAGTTTCTTATCATCACTTAATGGACTATGCTCTTGTAAAACTCTTGCAAAATGCTTTGTAGCATAGTAATTTCCCTATTCATTCCCTCCTCTAACTCTTTCTATTGAATTACTGTGAAGGGTTCAGATCTGATATTGACTAACTGCACCACTCTGCGTACGTTTAATTTTTCCCATTTCCTATTGGGTAATGGAAGACAGAAATTTGGCTCCCTTTGGCCTTGGGACCTATCCATGACTCAAAGAATGTGATTTCTACTGGAGGCTAAGAGTAAGGAATACGTATAAAATTCTGCCATCTAACTGGAATGTTACAGACAGACTTTCTTTCATAGGGTTTCCCTGTCATGCAGTAGATTTAATCAAGAGAACCAATTACAGTGTGCTGGACCCAAACAGATGTGAGACACAACTCAAGCATTTAAACTGCAACTTTTACTATTCATAAAGGTGTTGCTGGCTGGGAACATCTTCAAAAGCAAAAGTTTTCTTGTATGTAGATAGGACCCAATCCTGGCTGCTGTATATGCATAAAAAGTAATTCTAGTGGCTCCATTGTTATTCCAGGTGGTCCTACACTGCACAGCTGGAACCACTGCAAGAAAGACCCATGTATGTACAAAGCACATGTTCTTTGGACAATGCATTAATTCACCAAAAAGTGGACAGATACATTTCTTTTGGCTAGGTTTTTGGATTTTCTGACTTAAAGTATTTGAGTTTTCTTTTGCTTTACATCTTTTTAAAGAAAAAGTAAATAGGATAAAACTCATATATGTTAAACATCATAGACCTGAGCTACTTTTTTTCAGCTGGAACTGAATATAGCAACAGTTTTAAATCAGAATGCAATATTTTGAAGTGTTAAAACTACATGTTACATTAACAGGAATCTGAATTGGAGAAGCTACACTTTTTTATTTATATAATCACTTTTTATAGAACCACCTATATGAACAGAAATGTATCTGTCAACAATGCAAATAGCTCAGACTTCTATCAAAGAATTAACTCATGCATTGAAGGCTACATGGACTATCATTGCTAAAATCTGCTCCCATTTATTGTGGTTTACATTTTTTGTATTAAGAGTAATCTGCCTGCTGTACAGAATGACTTGAGGGTCTGGCACTGCTCCCTCCCAGACTCACGTGATACAGGATGAATGTGCACACTTTTTCCCTGGGGCTGGACATTCCCTTGCCTCACTGGATATAAGCTTACCTTTCTCCTTGCAATCCTGTGACTTCACCAGACTTGAGAAGGTTTGGGGAAGGAGGCAATTAATTAGGAGAGCATATCATGACCCCTTTTTTGGCCACCCCCAGCATTAACCTGCTAATGACACTATGACATCCAGAAAATAAATCACCAGCAGCTAAGCTTATGCTAAAAATGTATTTGGACTCAGTAAATATTATGCCAAGCTATCATGTCCACACACAAACAAACAGCTCACAGAGAGACAAACCAGCACTAAAATAATTTTATATATCAATGGAATCATTCCTAGATTGCAAAAGTAAAGATAGGCGTAAGATTCTCTGAAACAGATGGTCTGTTTCCCCCAGAACAACATCATGATGTTCAGGCAACCAAATGCCCACATTATTTCAGATATGTGAATGGGTAGAGTTTAACCCTGGTCCTGATCAGAATCACCAAAGAGTTGGTTTGTTCTGTAGTGATTTGTGTATACTGGCATTGCAATACATCACTGAAGGATAACAGAAATGACCCAGGGAAAAGAATTCCATAGAAAAGGTAGCAGCCAGTGAGGGTGGAAGCCTGTCTCCATCACTCGCTGTGTTGCTCCACATCCCATTTCAGGGTTGTATGATTTCACCTGAGGCCAGGAGCCCCTGTGGCAGAGAGGTGAATGGGGCAGGTGAGCTTTTGCAGTGATTACTGAGTGCCCTGGCAGGCTCAGTGTGAGTCTCCTGCTGACTTCTGGAAAGGGCCTCAGCCTCAAAAATAACAAAATTTGTCTCGAGGTACCACCAATAGCAACGGCCGTGACATGTTGGCTGTTCATCCTTTTTTTTTTCTCTCTCTTAGAGAAACATGAATTGCTGAGTATAATTCAACACTGCATATCATTCTAAACATTATAACAATTACTGTGCTATAATCGCATTCATATTTTTCTAAGTTATAATTATATTCATAAATACACACATACACGCACACTATAAATGTGTAAAATACAGAAAGATAAACAGAAAAACCGTGCTAATATTATCTACGTAAAAAGGTTTAAAGAAAAAAAGAAGTTAATTGCCTAAGTGTAATCTTTGAGAAAAAAAATCGTTGTTTGTTTTTTTCAGGCTGATCATGGTTGGCATGAAATTTTGCAGAACTTTGAAATATTTGTGCATTGATTTCTAATGCACAGCATTTGCCATTGCCTTCTTTTTCAGTCGTTGCTGGCCCACTGGGAGCACTGTTTCTATTGCCTGGCTGGATTAGTGTCCTTGTGAAATATTTGTGATCACATCTCTGTTAATTACACTAGAATGGGAACAGAATAGTCTCCAAACAGTGAACATTTATTTTTAAGATTCTACTTAAATACAGTTTATTAAATCCCTGCTTCCTCATTCAAATTCTAACAATATTTTATAAGTGTTCCTATTTATTTATTGGCTCTTACACAGCAAGGATACATAATTAGGTTTCAGGACACAAAGCTTTGTTTTATATACAGTTACTCAGTGTATAATGAATCCAAGGCAAAACATACTAGAAAGTAGAAGATGACAACTGTTAGGAGCTTTTTTGTTTGGATAGTTTTTATTCAAATATGTTTTTCTTTTCATGCAGAATTCAAACATGATTGCTTGAGCAATGCCATCTTCAGGCTTTATAAGGATGGTGATTCTATTCTTCCAGGTCTCCTTCCTTCAAAGACTAAAATCCATCCTGAATATGTTCATCAACCAGCAAGTCGTCTCTCTGCCTCCTAACTTCCCACTGCAGCTATAAAAGTACTGTCAAAAGCAGCCTGTCATGCATGAGACTCAGAAAAGAGGAAAAAAAGTCCTGTCCCTTACAGTTTCTGGGGACAGCAACCCCCGAAACTCATTCAGAATTAGGAATCATAAAGGGGGACTCCTCTTGAACAGTGCAGATGACAGGTTTCATGCCTCTTTCTCTCAGTAAGCCTGAACAACAAGGTCATTGACTGCCACCTTATAATTCATCTCTTTCCACAGTTTAGCTTGATTTAGCAATTGAAGATGTTTTATTCCTTTTACCTGAAGAGTGATGGCATGTTCTAAATCTTGTCTATTTTTCCAACTATTTTAGTTACTCTAATAAAAGACCGTACCACTCTCTACATCTGGCCTTGGTTTTACCCTTAGACCACCATTGTTACAACACTACTTATAAAAAACAATGCATCTAAAAAATAATGTCCTTTTTTAAAAAAAGAGACAACTTATCAAGTGTAAGTGAAATGTCAACATTTTTATAATCTATGACTGCCATGAGCAAAAGCAGGATGTAGAAATGCTGGTGGTCTGATCCTTAATTGATTTAAAAGGCAATAAAGATAGATTGTTTCTTTTAAGACTCTGCACTTTCTTTTCCTAACTCATAATCCCTGCTCTGCTCCACTCAGTACTAATCCCTCATAACACTGATAGTTCTGCATGGATCTCACCCCTCAAAAAGGTCCTTATAAGGCTTTGTATCTCCAAAGCAGCTTTCTCTTAGTATCTACTTGTTCTTGGAAGAAACTTTTTGTCATGTCATACAAAGCAGAAAATTAAAGTCAATTCCTCTTTCTCAGCCATTATGTCTGTGAGCTGGAAGGATCAAGGCATGGATGATATATCATTGACTGTATGAACATTGTAGTGTTAGAAAGAGCAAATGATACACAATCCTTGAAGTCAATGGAAGGACCACTGGGAGCCCAAAGAGGGCTAAGCCGTTTATCCATTTTCAGTTGTTTCGTATATGCTGTAGTTGAAGTACTGACAGATTATCTAAGGATAAAATTAAAACAAACCTGTGTTTCTTGGTTTAGGAACTTCAGGCGTGAACACTGAACCTGACCTAATATTGGCCTTGCCTCCCAAAGTTTCAATCATTCTGTGATTCTAAATATCATCTTTTCACATCGAAATGTCTCCTGCTGGTGAGTTATAAAAGCTTCCATCATGAGGGAAATCTACATCACAAGGACTGGTTTTTTACGGTAGTCTATAGGATGGAGGCCTATGCATTAGCTTCATCAAATGCTGGTTTGCTACTTTATGGTGCATGCTCTGTATTGTAGAGTGGTTTTTTTACATCTTGCAACCAAGCCAATTTCTTTCTGTAGCTTTGCATCTCCTCCTTTCTCTTGTTCCCTTTACTGTGTGTTGTACATGCATGCACAAAATTAGCACCACTTACAATTCTTTGTTACTAACATTATGTGCACATAGACAGCTACCTACCTGTTATGTTCCTTCTTTATAGAAACACAACTGTAGCCCTTAGGAAGCTAATGCTAAGCCTCGTTTCTTTCTTTCAAGGCTTGGAAAGACATAAATCATTGCAATGGGAGCTTGTAAAGACAACATTAAGTCACTATCAAAATGTAAATATTTCACAAAGAACTATCAGCCCTCAAACCATTATGCTTACTGCTTGATCTCTGGTATTGCAAAGCTATGTTCACTAAAATATATGAAAAGCTATAAAAGTGCCTTTCACCTGATATTGCGATGTCTTCAAGCTCTTACACAGGAGGGTGGTCTCATGGTTACAGCATGGGGCAAGAAGACCTTTCTTCATTGCCTGCCTTCACACAGATTTTCTGGAGGACTTCAAACAAGTCATCAGAGCAGGCGTGACAGGATGGACAGTGCAGATCGTTGATCAGAGGTCAGCATGCACAAACCTGCAAGGGTAAGAAATGAGTGAGGTAAAATTTTCTCTCTCTTCGGCAACTGCTCTCCTTGCCTTAAAGTAATGGGATGTACTTTGTTGTTTCTAAATATTATATTTAAATATTTCATGGTTATATCACTATAGTAAATGAATGTTTTCTAGATTGCACTGCATAGGGGTCTTTCTATGAATTTCTATAGATAGCCACGTGCCTTTTCCTTGTCTTTTCCCCATCTCTCCTTTTCAGGTTATCCAGGAAGTTCTCAAGAATCAAATCAAATAAGTATTTTACTATTGACAAAATGAGCCGTATTGTTATCAGATATTTACATAATTATTCACTGCTATTGTTCACATAAATATGCACATGATCTTTTTACTGCAATGCTTTCATAAATCTCCAGATGAGGTTGATTCCTTCTGCTGAGAGATTTAATTGTTCGTATATATTTTCTATAGGAATGATGAAAGCCAGCTAGAATTACTGCTGAGTGAACTAGAGCAATCCTGGATTATGATGAATGGAAGTAGTGAATGATCAGTGATTGATGTAAGCAAAACATTACTGAGTTTGAAGCACCTATAATTAGAGGGACATGATATTTCAATTGAAAGTTGCTATGTCAAACATGGGGCAAATACAATACTTGTCTTTTAGTCCTGAAAGCTTTTGAGCAAGAAATTAGTTAATCGCAAAAGAGCATGTGGATATTACACAGCAAGCTTGCATAACTGCATCAGAACAGATCTCATTTACATCAGGAACTAATTTAGCAAGTGAGAACTAAAACACTGGGAAGTGTTCCTTTGGATCTTGAGCTGACCCTGGATAAACAAAGTGCTGCAATCACATAAAAAAATTTTAGTCTTGTCGATAACGAAGAGTTAACCTTTTTTACAACAGCTTCTCATACCTGCTAGGCTCCTGTCTGAAATATCTCAGGAAACATTACTCTGGGTTCAGGTGGCTGCCTGGAAATTTCTTGTTTGACTCATTTCATTTGAATCAATAGCTCATTTTTTTAATTTGTTTGCCCCATAGAAGATTTGGCTCACAGACTCCAGGGTGGTTACGTCAGGACATGTCAGGAGGCAGCTGGAAAGCTTACCTCTAAGGATAGTATTTACAGAGCTGATGATTGTACTTGAAAGGATGTGACCCATATACAGGAAATCATGGAGATAAAGTAGCCTTGTTTTTCTAGTAAAACCCATTTCTAATGAAATCTAAGAGTTTCTGAGACATAACTCAAAACTGAGCAAGAGGAGGTTGTAAAAGAACATCACTTCTGGAGAAGAAACCAAGCAGGTCAAAATAATTGGCTTTAATTAGAGGAGACAGAAAGCGGACGGAATATTGGATTTTGGAGGCAAGACATCAGGGGTGCAGATCTTTGCCTCCTGTACAAAGCAGTATATATAATCAGAGTCCTGGTGGCACACAGTGGACCTTAGGTTCCCCTCAGTCCTCATTTCCTGAGGTTCCTTTGACACCATTGAAGTCTATTAAAGACAATCTTCCCTGGCAGTATTTCAAGAAAGAAGGGATATTATGAAATGCAGCAAGAGCAGAGAAAAATAAATGATCATCAGTAATGTCCTTTTAACACTGTGTATATATAGGGGGAGTGTGAGCATGTGCACACATGTAAGTAATCTGGATTTAAACTGATTTTTAAATTAAATGCTGTCAGATGCACAAAATTAACAGAAAAAAAAATGTTTCTATTCTGCATTGCCTACATTGGGTAAGTTTGGCTGGTAATAACTGTAAGTTGAAGAAAAATAAGAGAAAAGCAATCCATATTGGTGCTGTTGCTTTAGGAGAAATAACTGGTAACCAGTTGCGGTGCTTCATGCAGGCTTTGTTACATCTCTTTTCCTTTGCCTCTCTGAAGGGAAATAGATCAGGGCCAGCACACTGTATATATTAGCAGGTTAACATACTGGGCTATACTTGCACTTTACTGTAAATGTTTTTGGTACTTCTTCTAAGTCTGTGTTTACCTAGGGTATTTTCTTAGTTCACACATGTGAAATAACAGCTGGGACTTGCCAAAATATAGCAGTCAAGTGCTGTACATGTAGTAGCTTTAAAACTAACACAGGTGTCCTAGATCCCTTACGCAGAATAAACAGAAGCACACGATCAAGAGTGTGTCTAACTCCTCTCTTCTGGAAATGACGTGTCTTGAAATGCTTGATCTGAAAATTGCAGCCTCTCAAGAAAAAAGTATCACAGAGGTGAAATGCTGTTGATTTCTACAAACAAGTGCACTCTCTTAATTTTTTAAATATAAATGCATTACCATCATAACTTGGATCTATCTATTCCCACCCTTTCTTTTTCAAAGGAAAGGCAAGTACATTTAACAAGCTCATTTCACTCCTGGGTCACTCCAGAGCCGAAGGACAAGACCTCCATTGCTGGAAAGACCACCCAGAGAGGAGGAAGCTGCGCTTGCCTGGGAGGGAGGTAAGACAAGAAGGTCCCAGCAGTTTTCTTCCAGACCCCAAGCCATGAGCACCAGCAGCCTCACGAGCAGAAGCCTTGGGGCCCTGGTCACGCAGAAGTGGTCTGTTTCTTTTCAGTGTGAGCACACCTCACTTCCTTCTTGCTGGTAAGGCTGTCTGTGAACAAAACAATACCATTGCTTTGAGCTGCTCAGTGTTTTTATGGCTTGTTTTGGTTTTGTCTCCATGATTTTACAGTGCACTTCTCTTTCTCTATCTGAAAGAGAAATATAATAGGACGGGGTACAGCAATGGTAGCTAACATACACAGGGGAAGAGCCTGCCATGGGTTTGTCCAGCTGTAGACAACTAGGATTGCATAAATATTCCAGAATCCCACTGATAATGCACAGGAGTAGGGAAAATTCAGGACATATTTCAGGGAGGATGACATACACAAGGGTCATATTCCCATGGGAACACTTGTGCCATCTTGTTTTCTGCATAAAGGAATGGAAGTAGATAAACAAGCTCAGGCACATACAAGATAGATTAGCAGCAGGTTGCCTCTCCCCAAGAGATACTCCTTTGCAAGGATGCCCTTAGAGTAGCATCCAAAGTACTCAAAGTGAAGACATTCTCTCGGCAAGTTCACTCAAGAGGAAATTGCATTTTCCACAGGTATTCCATTGACCTACACTTTCTCATGAAATAATGTGATTCATCATTCTTTAAGAATAGAAATTAAGTCATTGGAAAAGGACCATCAACACTCTGGAATCAATGTACTCTCTTTAAAAACCCGTGAGACTGGTCAGAGGCTTCCAATACTACAAATATAACTAATTTTGACAAATGGATCTGCATTATTAGTTCTAGCATACAAATTCCTAGGGGTTGCTCTAATAAAAATAAAATATGAAAATTTATTTCTAATCACACCATGAAAATGTTTTTCATAAAGAGTATAAAAGATTATCTTAGTACGGGTTATTTGTGAAAGTGCCCAATGCTAAAAGACTTATTTTTACTGCAGGGCTAATCTAAACTAAACTTCAGATGTTGCCCATAGTTGCACTGGGTCTCTGTGCCTGAAACGTTGCCTGCTTTTTCCAGCTGGATCAGTTGATCTGATGAAAGATAGTGCTTCCTTAGAGCTTACGTTGCTGTTTTCATAGATATCATAAATCTTTTTGTTTCATCCTGACCTTTCTGTAGAGGTAAAAGTGTCTTGGATTCAGATCCTAGATTCCTGAATACATTTCTTGTAGATAATGCAATACATTTAGTTTTCCACATTGTGCCTGGCCAGAACAGGATTAGCATGGCATTAATTGATTGCAGGAGGATCAAGTAAGTGGATTAGAGCTGCTTCACAACCAAGAAGTTGATGATCCTGAAGGCAAACTCCCTCAACTGGGGACATGAGAAGAAGAAAAGAAAATTTAATGAACTGCTTTGAGAAATAGGAAAATCCCGACTATGTCCTTGTTTCCCAGTATATTCCAGTTATCTCTTGGGATAACAATATTTTAATAGAATGCCAACTTTATTTTTAATATGATCCTTGAAATTTCTTTTAAGCCACCTAAAATATCATGGCTTTTTCCTTCATCAATCAAAACATATTTTTTTTAACTGTGGGATGTTTGTTCAGTAGAGTTCGCTGTTTTTCTTTCATTGATTTTCTTTTTAACATGCAGTTGTTGAAAACTTAATTTGGAGTTTAGTCAGCTTTGTTCAAGATGCATTGCTATTTCAAGTAGAATTTGTGGTATGTTTTCTGCAATCCGGTGTAAGGGATGTAAGGCATGATGGATGATGTTTGGAATGGAAAGATGAATGAATACAGCTATTACCAAAGCTTCTCTCTTCATCTGAAAAGGGAAATCCATTTTTTTGTTATTTCTTGATAAGGAATTTACAGCAACACTGTGTTGGAAAAAAATTGCATCTGGAAGATAAATTTTTATTTAGATTGAGGACTAAGATGAGTTTTGTGGGTTTTGTGTTTTAAAAACCTTGTGAATATAAAAAAATTTTAGAAGTGTTGGGGGGGACCATGTTCATGATTATGTTTTGATTTTATGGTCATTTATTAATCTTTCTATGTAAAATTGGCTCTTCTTCCCCTGGAAAATTTTTCTCCCATCTGTATTAGCGTTGCCCGCCCAATGTCAGTAAAAAAGCACTGATTATTCCTACTTTTTTACTCCTGCCTAGATAGGCCCGTTGAGTCCTCAGTCACAGTGTCAGGCTGGGGCAGACATGGCAGACTGGCCAGGGTCAAAACCTCCTTACCAGGAAGCAGCTCTGTAACACCAGCATGGCAACACATGGGAATCTATACACACAGTTTATTTTCTTCATGTTCCTTCTCAGTTGTGTGGGTGTATTTGGCAATGAAAAGCATCATAATGTTTGAGAATGGAAGATACTAACGAAACAGTATCTTTCAACACCATATCCATTTGCATGCTTAATTTAAATATTGCAATTGTCTTCCCAGTGACTTAATTAACATGGCATGAAAACTGCAAGTCCCTGCTGTAAAAAAACTCAAACATAGGATCTCTTCTGCAGCAAATACTTGTTATAAGTTAGTTTAAATTCTCAGCCAGCATGAACCTGCATAGCCCACTGTTCCAGGTGTGGCTTTACACCGTTTGAGATTTGGCCCAAATAACTTTATGTTCCCTGTCCTAATAGTGCCATAGGATAAAGAAGAAATAACAGCCTGACAGGTAGGCAAAACATCTGGCCTCAGAAGTCCTGCAGCAAAAAAATCCCATCCTTTCAAATAGTTTGAAGTCTAAAGATGTCAAAGGACCCTCAACCAAGAGCATAATCCTGAAAATACACTGACAACAGGACAGTAAACTAACAGCTTCATTCTGAATTGCTGAGTGCAGGCAGATTTGGCCTCTGTAAATGCAGATTAAGTTGTTAGCCAAAATGATTATCTTGCTGATGGCACAGAAATCTCCCCGGGAACAAGTTGTGCCTGAACCACCATGCAAACCCTGACAGGTTCTCCCCTCCACACACCTCTCCACTCACATCCGCACTCTCTTTCCTCTTTGACTTTCCTGGTACTCATGGCCTGTGAGGGACAGGAATACATGGACTCTGCATTGCAAACAAGGGAGTATCTCAAAGATGTGGGAGTTTACTGGAGTATGGCACCACTAGCTTGGTGGAGGACCTCCTTACACTGTCACTGATTTTGGGAGGGTTCGCTGCTGCTTTTCAAGAATCAGGTCTCTAACCTTGGCTGTAGAGAAAAACATTAAGTCTGAATTCCCAACAGATCAAATCAAAAAAGGATAAAAGAAAGGAACTCCGTTTTTTAAGTCAAGGTTTTTTTGGTTTTACTTTCTTGCTTTCCCTCCAGCTGTGACTGAACCCCAGAGCTGCTGTTCTCTGAACAAGTAGCAGCAGCTGGGGCCAGCAAGGGAAACTGAGGTGAGCTGGGCCTCTCCTTTCTCTCCTCTTCCCTCTGTCTATCCACACCCGCAGGCAGGGTATGGGGCAAAAAGCTCTCTGAGAGCCCCCCACAGCTGCAGCGTGTCAGGGCAGAGGACTGGGGGAGATCAGTGCGGAGCTGTGCGTGCCAGCATCATGGAGACCACACGAATGGGACTGTAAAGACTTGGCTCTGTGTCATCAGGCAGGAGAACATGCTGCTTCCCAGAGGTGCTTTTGTCCATGGTAAGCCCAATGCCCTCTTTCAGAAAAGGCTTTCAGACACATACCCCCAAAAAGGAAAAAGGAAGTTTTGAAAGGTGGGATCTGAGGAGAGGAAGTGACTCACGGGCTCAAAGAGAGATGGGCAGGGAGTGACAGCCGGCCGAAGCAGCAGAAACGATCCCCAACTGTGCCGAGTCGTGGGAATGGGGGTGAGGAAGGAGCCTGAGGCTGGGGAAGCTGAGCTTCAGGAACAGCTACAGTCCTACGCTTGCCTCCTGGGCATAGGATTTGTAATGCAACCCACCACAGCCATCTCAGGCTTAACAATGTGCCTGGCTGCGCTATCCCTGTGCCTTGGAGGTGACTCCAGCTGCTGTCCCAGAAAGCAGAGCCCTGTCATGCCCCGCGGGGTGCCATCCACTGTGCCTGTAGCCCCTGGCACGGCCACCCTATAGCCCCTGGGGTGTTCACCCTGCCTTCCCACCTGCATGGGCACACCACCACCCATCGCGGCACTCCAGCCCTGGATGCAGCCCTTCTGGGGGTGGTCCGAGGGGAGGAAGGATATCTGCAATTTGGGTGAAGAACATGATATTTTTGCCCTGTTTTTCCATTTTGCAAATAGCTATGTTTTGTCACGTTAAAGCAGTAAGGGCAGATGTAGATTGGGTTATATGGACTTTCATCAGAGATGTGACATGAGAGTCCTGTTTGGGAATTTTGCAATGGTGCCTTGCAGAAAACTTTGTCAGGGTGGACTTAGTCTCCACTTACAGGATGACTTTTTTTACCTGATGTAGGCATGAGCCTTTTTCCTTCATCCTCTACTGCACCTTGTAATCTGTGTGCCCTCTGGTAGAGTGAGTTTTCTCTCCCAATGAGGAAGCTCTAGCGGTCAGGACTTTGTGAACACTAAATGAGGAATTTCCTGGCTTTCAAACAATTTCCCCCCTTAATGATGATGTTCTAATAATATCCTCTTTTTTTTTAATTAACTGATCTCTACTTGATCCCTCTTGTGCAGAGTACTCAAATAATAAACTGGCTGCAATACTGTGCTGTGTCTCCTAAAAGGAAGTGAACCAGAGATAACATGATGTTACCTTTTGTTCCTTCTACGTATTTTTTATTTAAGTATCTTTAATGAGTTATCCTATGGACCAAGTAAGGTAGATCAGATAGAGTGCTCATTTTACTGCTGAATTAGACCCTTCTTTTGCTGGGATCAGTAGTGTTACAGAACTCACTGGTGCAGAAGAGTTGTGCACTGAAGGAATATTACCAATCCAAGTTTTACTGGCTTTTGCTTTGTGGCATTGACCAGTCTATTTGTAGTATGCATGTACACAGAACTGCATATTAGTCAAGCACTTCAGGCATTGTTTAAAGCTACTCCTTCCCCAGAGCACTACAGAGCTAGAACCAGGAAAGAAATATTTCCTCAATTGCTGAGGTCATAGGAGTGAAACAAGTGGTAATATTTGCTGTAAAAGATGAAAATAACGCTTTACATTTACATCTGTAAAAGCTGTGGGCAATTACATTCTTATGCACCTCCAGAGCCAGGGTTGAACTTTGTTTTGAAAAATGTTGCAATTAAAATCTGTGACTATTCATCAAGGGAAAGATGTATACAGTATCACCGAATCATAGTGTGGTTTGACTTGGAAAGGACCCTAAAGATCATCTAGTCTCAACATCACTGCCATGGGTAGGGACACCTTGCACTAGACCAGGGTGCTCCCCAGCGATTACCTTAGCCACCAGCACTTACAAGAGAGTCAACACTGGCAGTCATGAGAAGCAACCCCTGAGGCCATCTCCTAAATAATTTCACGTATTGTTTATGCACCTGATAGTGTTAAACAGATGCAGCAGTGCGGCTCTAAATGCATTCATAAATGATTATGTATTGTATGGTATATGGCTGCCTACATAATTTCATTCTCACCTCTAATGTGTATCTTTTGGCCCGCTCAGACTATTCTGGGTTGTATTCATAATTTTCAGGACCAAATTTAAAATACTATTCTAATATAGTTCTATGTGATTCAGTCCAGAACTTTTGCATCTCTGTGGATCGTGGTGAATGAGCAATTAGTGTATTTCTTTGAAATCCAAAACAGCTTAATTCTTACTCCAGTTTTTTCATTGTCTATTCCAACTGCCTTTACTTATGTTTATGAGAGGTTTTGGGCTCCCTCTGGTGGTTTTTGAAAACCAGAAAACTTGAACAGAGCATAAATCAAATTAACTATAGTTTCGTGCATAAGAAGTCGTTACAATTTGCAGAAGACTACATGCCTAATTCTTCCTCTGTTTTTTACCATACTTATTTTTGAGCTAGTTTTTTATAGAGGTCTTTTACTATGGTGATTTATCTTGAGAGAGGAGAAATGCAAAGTGATATATCAGAGAGCAACAAAGTAGGTAATTCAGCTAAGGGGCTGAATTTTCATTAATGGTTTCACAAACAAAACCTGCATATTTCTGTTAGTTTTTCACCTATTTCTCCTACTAGTTCTTCAGCTCCTGCATTGGATTTGAAATTAATCCATAGCTATTTACCATAGAAAAATATGGTTAAATTATTCCATTTTTGGTGGCTACTGTGAAAATTAAGGATAACATAAATTGAGAGTCAGACCCAACTCTCAAATTGTCATTTTCTCAATGTACTATTTATGCCTTCAGGCTGAAAGGGAAACAAAAATAATAAAACATTGACCTCAACAACAGGTTTCTCTTTCTCCCCAGGCTCAAGTACATGGGTATGCCTCTTGCTGGTGAAAAGAGAACTTGTGTAGAAATGTTCTGCATTAATGCACAGTTAATTACAAACATACAGAACACACAGGGTGGAAACTGCTTCTGTTCATGCTCTGCTTCTGCTGAAGTCAGTGCTGGTTTGCAAGCAGCCTGGCAGTGGGCTAGGATTTCAGTGCAGGTGTTTGCATGAGGGCTGTGGCCCAAACTCAGCAGCTGGGATGCTCGGGTGCTGGTGGTGCATCTGCTGCAGGACTGCAGAGTCCAGAGTCATAATTCTTTTAGATTTTCCTGCCTTCCTAAGTGGACAACCTTTTTCCCCCCCCTTTTTTTTTTTTTTTTTCCTTTTTTCCCTAATACTTGTAGGGAAGGAAAGAAGGGATGAAGACACAGAATTGAGAAGGTTCTACTCAGGCAAAGGTGTGTGGTTGTGTTAAAAATACCTCTAAATTACTGTAAAATTTTGAATTATTAACTTGATCCTTCTGTCCCATTTGAGATTAAAATTCAGGAAACAAATCAGCTGCATTAAAATAACATGACTTCCACCTTTTTTATTTTGATTGTATTAGGTAGATATTATTGGATAATTTGGTCACTGGCCATAGGAAATTGCCATTTAACTTAATATTAGAGTCAAATTTGGAGTCAGAAGAAGGTTCCAAATCAGGCTGTGTCATGTAAAAGTGATGTGCAAAATCCTAGCCCCATGTCAAAAATGGCAATGATCCCATTTTGTTCCATGGAACCAGGATTTTTACCCAAATGACTTAATTAAAAGTCTTGTTGTTCAAATTTATGTATATAATTATAATTCTGAAATCAGTTGGTATATACCATCAGGTGGCCCCCTTCTTCACAGGATATTACAGGTGTTACTTACCTATCACAATTTAGAAATGTGGTTTTCTGGGTTTTTTTTAAATTTGTTTTTATTAATAATAACTTATTCCACCCAAGGAATTTGTTCAGTGTTGAAAGTCTCTGTCCTGACTGCCAGCAAGGGGCTCAGTCCTTTGTTCCCATCCAGCAAGGCACTTAGGCATGTCCTTAATCTCAAACATGGGTCTAATCCCCAGGACTTCACCAAACAGAGGCTAAAGACCTCAGTACCCTGCAGATGCGACCCCTAAGCCTCCTCTCCATTGGTCTTCTGCAGAGCTTCCATAGATTTGTTATAGTAATATGGTAAGAATTAAGCCAATGGCATTTAAGGTATTGTTATAAAAATACTGCACAAAGATAAAATAAGCTGTATGATACAGTGTATCAGTTTTCAAACCAGGCAAATGAAGTTTTCTGCAAGCTTGAGCTCCTTTGTGTTTTCATACAAAAAGGAACACTCTTGTAGCATCTTACGTGGTTTTGATTATAGCATTTGTTATTCTTTAAATATTTACTCTTCAGCAGTTAAGAAACTTGGTGAAGGGGAACTTTATGAACATTTATCATGGATTGAGTGTTCAGGTGGAAAAAAAATGAGGCACTTTCTCCCTATAGGGAAGAAGTACCTTTTCATAAAATTTGTTTCCTCAGTTCAGCAGAGCATCTTGCTCAGGACAATTATTGAGAATATATCCAGCCTTACACAGATATCCAAGTTTCTGTTAAAGTTCCCTAGACTCTCCAAAATACATGAAGGCTGCCCTGAATTGGTGGCTATTCCACATCGCTACCCACGGATGAGTTCAGCAGTATTAGATGTGCCATTCGGCACTCACAGCATGCAGCTCTCCAGAAGACAGGCGAGTAAACGCTCCCTTCACCACCTGAAAGATTTATTTGCTTTGGGGTGATTGGCAGCAGTGTCATGTAAAGCACCACAGGGCAAATTCCATTTGATTAAATAATTATCACATATGACCAAAAAATGTACCATTATGTGTGAACACAAATGTAAACTCCCCAAATTCCTTCCACTTCCTCCCTTGCTCTGTTAATTTCTCTTTCAGAGGCAAGTGACACAATTACTGACTTAAAACTACAAAGGTTCCAGGGTAGGGATGGTACTCAGAACTTAAAATACTATGCGCTGATTAAAAGTTTTATACAGCTTATTTAAAACAGCTTCCCTGAGAAGACGTAGAAAGCGCATCACTCAATGGACCCCAAGTGGTTTTCAGCAAATTCAATCCCACAGAACACTTCCAAGGGAGAGGCAGGGACTGAAAAGGGGTTGTTTCTGCCTCATACTGCAAATAATTAGGATCTCTTTTTGTGGCCCAGTTTTTCCAGGCTCTATCTGGGCAGATTTCCCAGTGACTTTAGTGCAATTAGAACTGTTAAAAATACTTGCAGGATGGTTTCCTTCAGTTTTCTCCACAGTGAAAGACACTGAAAATGGCATGTACCTCATAAATAAATATGGTCAACCACTAGAGGCATAGCCTGTGATTTAAGTGGGTGCCTGGGGTCAGAGCAGCACAGCTGGGCACTGCTGGCTGCTTGCTGTGACATGGGATCATACCTGCAATAGTATTATGGTAAAAACATTATTAAAAGTATCATACCTGCTGATAGTAAGATGGATAAACAGAAAAATCTAGGCCCTGCAGGCGCCAGTGAAAAACCCATCATCTCTTCTCTACTTCCACTCGTGGCTGCACATGTTTTTTGTGCCCCTGTGCCAGCCACCCTCTGTAAAGACTATGGAGGTAGTACATGGGTCTGGCTGAGGGGATGAGGGTCTCCTGTGATGCTGCAGTGCCACCCTCAGCTGACACTCACAACATCAGTTGGATAGAGTGAAATAGGAAGACACTTCTAGGGAAAGGTTGGCTGGATTCTTTAGCTGGACTGGTCTTTCACATTAAGTTTCTTTGCTTTATTAATTTTATTCTTGTTTTAGACACTTACTTTCAGGACGAAGGTCTGGCACAGCATCTTCTGTCATCAGTGGGAGCCCTTCCTCTGACTTGCAGAAACAGAGGCAGTGTCTTCATTTGCGGTTTTCAGCTCTTTATTTTCTGAAATGCTTTGTGCTTTGTCCAACTCAGTCTTCAGACACCTTCCAAATACCACTTTGTCTACCAAGGCTGTGCTAAAGGAAAAGTGTTTGATTCCTGATCCTGTGTGCATCTGCTTGATTGGGCAGTACTTCAGGATTCCAGGCAGATTTATTCTAAAAGTGGCATCACTCCACCTTGGTCGGTATCTTTTGCTGGGATTACTGCAAACAAGCTTGACCTGTTGAAATGTAATGTTTCTCATACTAGTTTCCCAAACTAGTGAGGCTGTTGCTATTTCAGGTGGCTTAAAAATATGTGCACAGTTTGTACTTTGAATGTTTAATAAGCTTAAAACATGAAATATATAATGCAGTTTGAACTTTCTAGTGTTATTTCATCACCAAAAAAGCAAAGTCTTGAGGCTCAGCAATTGCCTTTGTCAGAATGTAAATTCCAGCATGTAATACCCAGGCTGTATGTTTCAGGAAATCAGTATTAACCTATTAGTATGCAGTTTTCCTTGGAGAAGAGCCATCTTCACACTGAGCCTGTATTCCTGCTTCAAACCTTCCTGTCACTGTTCCGTATCCACGACCCAGCCTAAGGCTGCCTTTGACGGTTCTCCAGCCATTTCCTGCATACTGCACTAGCACTAATTGAAAATTTGGGTGGCCTTGCTTATTTATTTTCCTGGAATGTAGTGGGTTATATTTTCATGGCACTTTCTCAGCAGTGCAACGTTTCAATTTCAAAACCACTGCAATATGAGGAAAAGTAACCCCCAAAATTAAGAAAATAACAATAAAAAGCAGCATATCTTTGATTAATTTTTACAGTAGTTCTTTTGTAAAAATATATAACGGAAAAAGAATTCAATGTTGCTTTTGTCTCTCAAGATCAGAGGCACGAGAAGCAATTTAAATGCATGTACAAGATGATCCCATGCAGACACAATGAGGCATGAAACTTTAAATGTACAGATGCCATGGAAATGAAAAGATAATATAAAGTGTGTTCTTTGCAAGTCTTGCAGAGTTCAATAGCTACATAATGTGTGTGGAGGGAAAAGAGAAACAGCCCCCCTTCACTCTCTAGGAAAATTCCAACTGTGTCTGGATGTGCCATTGGCACTAGTGTTGTGCTTTGCCTCCCTGGATTTCTTCAGGAATGTAATTCCACAGCAGACAGGGTTAGTATGTCACTGTTACCTCCATGCTTGGAGATGCATATGCTTGGGCATGAGTGCCTGTTGTAAATTTCAAGTTCCGATTAAAAAAATTCACTGATCCCTTAACAAAATTTCAAGTCTACATCATTCTTTTCTCTTCATGCCTAATTATTTTGTTTTATGGTGATTTTTTTATTGTGTGTGAAAAAACTAAAGGTTGGCACAATCCTGTTCATTTTTTACTTAATACACTAAGTGCAACTATTGAAGTCTTTCGGGAATTATGTTTCCTTATGCCCAGAATTCAGGCATAAGGAAATGTTTAACAATAAATCTGCAATTAAGGTTCTGATCTGTATCTCAGAAATTATTTGGAGGAAGAGAGAACTGAAGATGGAGCCAGTTTTTACCTACAGGCACACATCTTTAGGACGAACCAACTATTTGAATTTATAGATGTTTCAGAATGGAGATAAAACTGGATGCTGAAAGGAAAAGAAATTTGAAAAAACACAATGGCTCTGGGGTTCTTTTCTGAGTTTTCAGGATGCCTTTTGGGGTTTTATCTAAAACTCTGATATTTGGAGACTTTTTAGTCAAGCACCAAGCATTTCTTGTAATTTAGTGAAGTAACAAAATAAGCAGGGTGGGGTCTTTTGTTTGCTTGGTTTGTTGTGGGGTTTTCTTGTGGGGTTTTATTTTGGGATTTTGTTGTTTGTTTTGCTTTTGTTGGGGTTTTGGGGAGGTTTTGGTTTTTTAACAGAAGTAATCTCAAATCAAAATGTCAGCCCAAGCATTCATCCATATTTCCATTTCTCTCTTTAAAAAGTCAAGATCTCCCCACTGGAAAAGTTCAGATTTTAGCTGGACCTTTCCAGCCTGTTCTGAATCCTATCTCCAGACTCCCTCATGATGCATTTCCCAGTGAGAAAGTTGATTTTGGCAGTTAAAATTGCCCCAAGCTAAGGGCTGCGTAGCAATCGATCAAAGTGTATCTCACGTGTGCATATTGTGCCTCATTACATTTAACAGTGAGTTCTGGTTCATCTGGATATTACAAATTCCCTGAGGTGAGAGAATTGGGATTGTTCTGCCTGGAAAAAAGAGGGCTTCGGGGCAACCTAATTGCAGCCTTCCAGTACTTGAAGAGAGCTTACAGGAAAGATGTGGCAACACTCTTTACAAGAGCATGTAGTGACAGGACAACAGGGAACGTGTTCAAATTAAAAGGTTTAGATTAGATAATAAGAAAAAATTCTTTACGGTGGGAGTGGTGAGGCACTAGAACAGGTTGCCCAGGGAAGTTGTGGATGCCCCATCCCTGGAAGTGTTCAAGGCCAGACTGGATGGGGCTCTGTGCAACCTGGTCTAGTTGAAGATGTCCCTGACCTTGGCAGGAGAGTTGAAACTAGGTGATATTTAAGGTCCCTTCCAACCCTAATCATTCCATGATTCTATGAAGGGTAACACAGGCAAGTAATTGAGCAGTTCGCTTTTTTATTTACAGCTGATTAATTTTTCCTTGTAAATGAGAGCAGTAATCAATTGGTAAAGATGGGTTGAAATGGAACTCCAGTGCTCCTGGAGTGCTCTTCCAGCCCTGTCTCTCCTCCATGAGGGTTTCTCTACCTTATTGAGGATACAGTCACACCATCAGCTTGGCATTTAGAACAGCTGAGACACAGCACAGAACAGGAGGGATCTTGTGGTGGGCACATGGGGTTCTTTTAGAAGTGAGTTTGCTGCACACAGAGAAAATTCTTGTACAATCCCTGGATCATAATGTGTCCTAGGAGATCCTTCCTCCAGGCTTTTTTCTTTACTGCTGGTGGAGACAGAACTAAGGACTGTTGGATTTTGATAGTTATGCTCTGGAGGAGAGAGCCAATATTTTAGCTGCAGGTTGGATCTCTTACAATGCTGAACAATAACTAGTGATTGTCACATTCACTAATGGCCACTCCTAATTCCTCTAATTCTGATTTTGTATTTTTTTTCTGCAAATGCCTTTAAAGAAAAGATCAGGATTTCTGTCAGATCACAACTGATGTTGTCTTTCACTGCAGCTGATAGCTTTGGGAAATGGAAAAGTGAAATGGAAATTAGTCTAGCCAGTTTTTGCATGTCATCTTTTTTTCGTATGGTTAGAAATACACAATCAAAAAAAAAAAAATTGTTTAATCCTGCTGCTTGCTCATACCTGAATCATGATACAGGTCCTAAGCAGGCAAAAGTAAGGATATCAGTGTAGAAGGCTAGCCAGCACATAGCAAGAGCAAATACAAGCCTAATGTTGAAACTTAAAGGTTGCACAGGGCTGTAAGGCATGTTATGAATGTGCCTAGTACATCCTGCCTCTTTATGAAAGACTGACTATAGCTCCAGGAATAGTATTGTTCCTGGAGGTGCTTTAGCCACTTCTTAAAGGCTTCCAATGAACAAGGTTTGATGGATTTCCTAAACAATCTATACCAATATTTCACTGTCTTCAGTGTTACAGTTCTTCTTAATGCCTTTGCTATAGTTTCTCTTATTCATCTTCCTGTCCCTCCCAGATAGAAAACTGACTCTTAACCACTGCAGTGCAACTTCTATCAGGCTTTAAGAAGTGGTTAAATATTTCCCACTAGCAGGATTTGGGCATGCAAAACACTATTATTATTATTGTTGTTGTTATTATTATATAGTAGTAATGTAAAAACAGGACAGACTATTAATTAAATTTATTCAAATATTGACCATATTCTAAAATGTGTGTCTCAAATGATAAAGTGAGTCAGGGTCTCAGGTATGAGCTGAACTGAACTGGGGACTGTATAAGGCTAAGTCCAACAGGCTACTTAATGTGCATGCATTATTTTAAGTATCTGAGTTCAGTACTTTTGGTAAAGTGAATAATAGACCTGAAAGTGTTTTCAAGTTAATGGGAACTCGTAAGTGCTTTCTTGGATTACAGCCCAAGAGCTCAGCACATTGCAGGGCTAAATACGGATTTAACAATCTAAATTTAGGCCTCTGTGTTTTAAAACACTGGCTAACATTCTTCTCAGAAATTTCTGTGGAAATTGCTGAAGATCTGAAGTCAAGGCCAAACGCCTCTTAAGACTTCTGTGCCTAAGAATAAATGTGACTAACAAACACTAAAGACTAGAACCCTGGTTCATTAAAATCAAATATTGTCCTGTGTTTAATGGGATTCAGATGAAGCTGTCTGATCTAGTACCTTTGATCATACATTTGGGGCACAGATCAAGATTCACATTTTAATGTTAATTGCTTGTCTGAGATACTAAAGTATTTTTTGTCTCTAAAAGGAACTTCATAATTATATCTAATTGATATTAAATGCAACCTCTTTCTAACAGCACAGTTGTGATACTAATTTTAATGTAAATTATCTAAAAGTTAAGTTTTGAAAAAACAATTCTACTTGGCCTAGATTTCATAGTTTATCTAAATGTCGTGTACTATTCTTGTCCCTTTTTTCTGAGACCTATTTTTTAATTTTCCTTTTCTTTTTCACCCTAGGAGACTTAGAGATCAGGCAGCTGGAAGAAAGAAAAGAGAAAAGAAGAGAGAGACAGGGAAAATTATGAAGAAAGAAGAAAAAAATCAAATAAGAAGGTATTTAGTAATAGATGGAATCTTTACTTGTAATATTAAATGCAAGAATTTCTGTACCTTTTCCTTTAAAATAAATACGGTTTTGCAGAGCCACTGTATGGGGCAAGTGAGGGAAACAACTTGGTTACATCAAAATGAGCCCAACTGATAATTAAATAATAGTTCTTTGTTACTCCAGGTGATTTTCACTAGGAAAGAGGAGCACCTCATTAGGAAGAGTTGGCTGCTATTGGGGCAGAGATATGATCCCTTCCAGTGGAGGGGAACTGAAGGACTCAGGCAGCAATGAACAGTCCCAAGGGTACAGGTCAATTAAGAACAGGAGATCTGGTCTCTGCCCTCATTCAACATGATTTCAGAAGTCTGAAAAAATATCTCATGAATAGCTTTCCCCTGCTTATTCCCAAAAGTATGGAAATTAATGCAGTTCTGCCAGAGTTTGTTCTTGTGGAAAAGAGAAACAGAATTTCACCTGGAATTTGAGGAACAAAACCTGCCAAATAGCCTTTGAAGTAGGATTCTTTTTTTCCTTTGAGAAAGAAACACGGCAAAATTTTAAGTCGGTTTAGATTTCAACTTCTCTCCATCTATTGTTTTAAAATACACACAGTGCAGAAAGGTTGGTCCCAAGAAGTATTAAAACTGATGCAACTTAGTAGTGACACCCTTGACAAAGCTGTGATATACAGTATTCAGTATTTTTAGCTGCACAAAGTAATTTAGTAATTTGTTTCATTGGTGCTGTTTAGAGAAAAAATGCCTCTGGGTCAGTAGTGCACAGATTCCTTGGATAAGCCTTGAAAGGGAAGAATTAGGGTGGTGTTAGCCAAGAAAGTACAAGAGTGAGAGAATTTTGTGTACTGTTGGAAATGGTTGAAAGTGCAAAGACTATATTTTTTGTTTGATGTGGAAAAAGTGACTGTATGTGTTCTGGAAGAAAACTCAAAATATTGTGTGCATTAATTTATATGTTGTTTCTCTTGAAGCATACCAGAAATCATCTGGGAGAAAACACTGAACAGTAAGTTGTTTCTTTCTCTCTCGCCTTTCAGTGAAGATAAATATATTTCACTTCATAATGAAATTTTCTGCCTTAAGCTCCCAGATAATGGTCAAAATGCTGCCAAGGTCAAAGAATTTATTTCTGTACCTATGCATTAAAAAAGGAAATAGAACCATAAGATTTAAGTATTTCAGTTCCTGAATGTTGGTTTGACAACATAGATCCAGGTGATTTTCAATTTAGGAAGAAGCAGAAAGCAGCTGGTCTTGGGAGCAACATATAATGCAAGAAATCTGCTTGGAAATTGAAATATCTGCATGAATATTTTATAAAATCTATGGCAACTGCTAGAAAACAACATCTACAGGGATGTTCCATTGATGGATCAAGAAAATAAAGGGAAGTGGAACCAATGAGATGAAGAAAGGTTGTGCAGTGATTACAGATTTATTAAAGCAGGCAAGGATGCACTGATCTTTTTGGCTCTGCTCCTGGTTCTACTGCCTTGGCTTTGGCAGGTTACTGATCTTCCAGTTCTGGTCATAGAAGCAGCTCTCTTAATTTCAAACAGGCTTAAAATTACATACACATAGAAAAATAGGAGCTGGTGAGTTATGAATCAGGTAGGTTTAGTTTGTGGCAATTATGAAGCAAACCATCTGTGTGCATTGCAAGACAGACAAATAATGATGAACATGGATTTGTTCTTGACAATTTGTTCTCTATTAAACCAATAAAACCTTTTTTTACTATAAGGTAATAGGCGTTATACAAAGCAGAGAAGTATTAAAAAGTCATGTATCTTCATTTCAGTAAAGCTTTAGACAATGTTTCTTGTGAATAAGCAAAGACAATATGGTTGAAATTGAAAACCCCATGGCATCAGAAAAGGCAGGGCTGAGGAAGAATTAGCAAATGGGGGCATTATCCAATGGAGATATGCATTGAAAAAGGTTTCTCAAGGGTCTGTCCTGTGTCTGATACTCCTTATAAAACATCCGAAGAATAGAGACTCAGCTTGATGTATTTCAAGATGGCATGAAAAAGAGAGCAGATAAAAGAGTGTTAGAGAACAGAATTAGAATTCAGAGGGAATTTGTCAAACTGGTGATGAGGTTGTTTTTTAAGAAAAACACAAAAGATGGTATTCAGTAGGTGCAATAGACACAGCATCATCAGTTCCCCAGATACAGGAAGGGGAAAAGTAAACAGGATTACAGTTGCCTAGAAAAAATGTAGAGTGAATCACAGGCTAAGCACGAGTCATCACTGTTATGCTGTTGTAATAAGGAAAATGCCATACAAATGGAGTAGAAACAGGAAAACAGCCTGCAAACTAGGCAAAGCAGTTATTTTGCTCTGCTACCCCCATGGTACAGCTTCAATTTTCGTGTTTTGGGGGTTTTTTCCAAAAGTTTTTCACATGATTCGTTCTTGGCTTTGAGAATTGCATTTCCAGAATTCCACTGGGTGTCTGCAGAAAAGTGCAGGGGAGTTCAAGCTCAATTATCAGTCCAGAAAACATTAAATATCGGGATATTAATGGGACTGTTTGGAATAATGAGGAAAAGAAGTTACAGGGCCTTTAAATATGGAAAAGACCGCTACAGGGAGGAAGCAAAGAGTCTATTCTCTGGGCCAGCAAAGACAGACCTTTCACTAATGGACTGAAATTGCAGTAGGGGATATATTCAGAGCATACATTAGAAAAAAAGGCTTCTAGTGATAAGGGTAGAGAAACACTGGGAAAGATTGCCTGAGGAGATGGCAAAAGCACCACACTGGGAAGCCTTTAAGAACTAGATTGAAAAAACAGTTATGTTACAACAAAAGAGTAGTTGATCCTGTCTTAGAACAAGGAAAAAGACTAGAAAAGGTGATTTCTTAAGGTCATTTTCAACCTTATGCTTCTTAGCTTTTTGCTGTTCCTCAGACTTCCCTGGTTATAACATTCACCTCATAAATTTAAACAGAAGTAGGAAGAGATCCGGTTTGGATGTCTACATGTCAAAAAAATTTAGGCAATAGCTGTAAGCTTGGAGGCATTCAGAAAACAGTTCTGGAAAAGCACTTACACAGTGAAGAATCAAAGTTAATCCATACAGTTTGTCAAGAGAAGGTGAAGAGGAGTAAATCTGCTGCATTTTACAAACATCTTCAAAAGGAAGATATTTCAGTTAACAAAAAGCAGACTTGCATTGGACAGATGCTGCAGAATTTACCTTTTCAAACAAAATTTATATTTCTAACTGTTTTTTTACACATTAAGGTAGTGTGGTACGTGTTAGGGTAACTACTGATAAATCTTCAAAAGTGCAATGATGGATTTGCCATTTCTCCCAAATAAATAAATAATAAAATTTATTCTTTAAAATAAAATGAAGATGTCTTTTTAAAAAACAACTACAGAAAGACCTCGGTTTGGGAATGGCTGGAGGAAATTCTACAGCATTCAACATTCAGGTTAGACAAGACGATCATAATAATCTCTCTGGCTTTCAAATCTGTTTACCCAACTTTGTAGAGAGATGTAATGTTTACAGATCACTGTCAAATCTGCATAAATGGATTAGAAAAAGGCATGAATGAGCAATTACTCTTGTGACCTCTATGAGGTATAACACTTACTATTTACCAGGTCATTACATTACAAATTGTCACATCTTTCCTCAGTTTTAACTGCATAGATTAATCTCTTTAACAGCATCTGGAGTTCCATAGAGTAATATATTTATATTAGCGGCATTATATATGACAGCAAATATATACTATATATTATGGTATATCCATCATAAGTTATATATATGTGACAGAAATATATATATATATATTTTAACCGCACTAGTTTTCTTCCTTTTGTTCTAAAGAGATATGTGAGGTGTGTTTCTTTTCTCCAGAGGGTCACATCTGCAGTCAGTCACTGTCAGCTTTGTTCTGGAGTCACTGAAGGGGTAGGTGATGGTTACTAAACATCAGCTGGGGAAACCACCCACAGCAGATTCAACAAAGTGCACCACACAGGAAGTTCTTCATTGACAGTATTATCCAGGGCCCCTGTAGATCATAAGATTCCTCAGTGCTTGTAGAAACTGGAGGATTTGCCTGCATGGATGCCTGTGAAGAAACTACATATGCCTTTTATAAGGCTTATGTTCCTGCAGAGTTTAGCCTGGTTGTGCTGTTTTGACAAACTCCCAAGGACCACGATCTGCATAAAAACACTGCTCAGCAGCCTTTCAGAAACAGCAGCTTAAAATCTCCAAAGGCTACGTGACATTTTCACAAGCAAAAGACCTGTCAGCTCATCCTCACTTGAGGGGTTAACACTGGGGAGGTTGACTCTTTACAAGTTCACATTCCCTCTTCTTAATGGTTCACCTATTTAGGGTCTTTTCACTTAAAACAGAGGTGAATATTCAATCAAATCTGCAACCGAACTTCAGCTTGGCGCTGAGATTTGTCACTTGAACTAAATCTAAACTCACGATTATTTATTATGAAATCTTTTGGAGAGACAGTTCCCTTTATGGACTCCCACAAAAGTCAATGGGCTTTTTGGGCACAGGTATCCGCTCTCAGAGGGCACTGGCCTGGGACCCAGGTATGAAGTGTGCTAGGTGGAGCCTTCTGCATCCTCCAAACCTCTCAAAGAGTGGTTTTATCTGGCACATCTGATGACAGGCGTTCAATGAGAAAATTCAAACAAGCTGTCATGGAGGAAAAATATAATCTTGAAATGGGTGGCAAATAGTTGCCTTTTTTTTTAATCTGATGCCAACTTTTCTAGGGGAACCAAGGAGTTCATTTTCTGCATTGGATCTCAGCAAAAAACTGTAGAGTTACTAGTTACAACTTTGGAAATAATTATAGCAAAGATAGGTACCATCTGCTTTTCTTTTTCCCCAGAAAGATACAGTGTAATGTTTTACAGAGAAAAGGGAAAAGTCGGAAAAGTATTGCTTAGTCATGTGATGACATATCCCAGTCTACTAATTTAACCACAGCAGCTTTAACCTATGAAAAAAAGTGAGGCAAATTGTGGGGTTTGGCCATAATGCTTTTTATGATGCTTTAAGGTTTTATATAAGGTAATTTGTTTTCCCAATAATGTCCTGCTTTGGGCTGGGTTGGCAAAATTGAGGAATGGATTCTTCCTTTCTGTTTTATTTTTTTTTTCTGTCATTACTTTTCCTCTCCTTCCCAGTAGGATTTTGTCTGAATTTCGCTTTTGCAACCAAATATCAAACAATACCAGCAAAAAGTGAAAAAGGAGATCTCCTGACTCTTTCCATAAGAACCTGTGTTCAGAGTCCCCCCAGGCAGACAACAAGTTTGATAAAAAATATTTTTACTGGTTTATTGCCAAAGAAGGACGGATTTGCATTACTCAGGGCTGACAACAACGCTTGAGTATTTGTGCCTGGGCTTTTGTCCACCATCCTTCCTTCTGCACTCCCCTTCACAGAATCACAGAATAGATGGGGTTGGAGGAGACCTCTGGAGATCGTCCAGTCCAACCCTGCTGCCAAGGCAGGGTCGCCTGGAGCAGGTGACACAGGAACATGTCCAGATGGGTTTGGAATGTCTCCAGGAGGGAAGACTCTACGACCTCCCTGGGCAGCCTTTCTCACACCCCAGGTTGGGAGTCTGCACACTACCACTAGGTGAATTTCCGCCCATAGAGACAGCGCTCGGGAGTAGAATTATTATCATTTATTACTGTTGTTCACAGAATCACAGAATCTGCCGAGTTGGAAGGGACCCACAAGGATCATGGAATCCAGCTCCTGGCCCTGCACAGGATCACCCCCAAGAGTCACACCATGTTCCTGAGAGCATTGTCCAAACGCTTCTTGAACTCTGTCAGGCTTGGTGCTGTGACCACTTCCCTGGGGAGCCTGTTCCAGTGCCCAACCACCCTCCGGGTGAAGGACTTTTTCCTATACACAACTTAAACCTCCCCGGGCAAAAGTTCAGGCCTTTCCCACGGGTCCTGTCGTTGTTGTCCTTGCTGTTTTCAACGCTGTTATTACGATGTTTTGATTTTTTCCCTTGCTCCTCATCCACGGGGGGACCAACTCGCGGTTCTCCCGACACCTTCAGGACCTCAGGCCTAACGCGGGGAGAGAGGAAAGAGGCAGGAAGGCGAGGAAGGGGCGGGGCCTGCGGGAAGGGGGCGTGGCTCCCGCTGGGGCGCGGCTCGGGGCACGGCGGCTGCCGGGAGCGGCCGGCCCCGCCCGGCTCGGTGGCTCGGCGCTCCATCGATGCGCTCTGGCGGCGGCTGGCGTTGGCTGCGGGCGGAGGCCGTCCCCCTCCCTTCGGCCTCCCCCCGCCTTCCGCTCCCCGGGCGGGGTCGAGCGTCGCGTCCCCGCCCCGGCCCCGTGGGGACGGAGCTGTCGGCGATGGCGCTCGGGGCGCAGGGGGCGTCGCTGGGCTCCGGCCGTCTACCCCCCGGTGACTTCCCGGCCGCAGCAGCTCTTCCTCCTCCCCGGCCCCCTGCGGGAGACGGGGCGCTGCCGGCAGGGCGGGGGGTTCCTGTCACCTGCGTCTTCCCCCGGGGCACGCGGTGTCCTGCCGGGTGACGGTGCCGTGCGAGGGCGGGGAGCCCTTCCCAGCCCTGCCCTGCGAGCCGGGGCCCGGCAGCGGCAGCTCCGTGGCCTTTGCCTCTGTCGCACATGGCTGACAGGGGCCTGCGGGGCCCGCTGGGCTACACGGGCTGGGCCAGAGCTGTGCGACGTCCCAGGGTCAATTAGGTTAGCAAAAACTGCTGATATCATCCAGTCCGACCCATGTGAAATGATGGAGTCGTTCGGCTCAGTGCAGTGTAGGTGTGCTGGGTGGGGGATAGAGGAAATAAGCAGGGTAGAGAGGTGAGTCAGCTGTCTGCTTGCAGGACTGATATTATTTTTTTTTTTAGCTTTTTTCTTTTTTACTTCGCGTGTAGTTGTGCCGTCAAGTTTCAGATACAACTGACCAAAATGACTGGGTACCTAGGCAAGTGCAATAAGAAAATAACAGGATAAGGAATGTGGAAGGAATTTAAATAACATGCTGGTTGAGAGATGGTTGCTTTCATTCATATCTATCTGGAAGTATTACACTTCTCTGTGACTTAATTTTTTTTTATTTTTCAACTTCTACCCAGTTCTACATTTCTGCCTCATTTGGACTGTCTTGCAGTCCAGAAGTGTCCATGAGCTGGGTGACCAAACATCTTTCCTCCTTGCTTCTTCAGTATCCTAATTAGGCCTGAAAATGATCTCTTAGCAAGGGGTAGATGCCTGAAACCTGGGGTGATCTTGTTTCCAAAAGGGAGTTTCCTATTCCAGTTTTACTGTTTTTTAAAATAGAGCTTTTGAGTCTATGGCTAGAAGCTGTTAACCCGCAATGAGTGAGGAAATTGCAGAAGACTGAGTCAAAAGCCAGTAAAATATTAAGCCATCCTAGCTCTGACTGGACATCAGGTTAAGTCTAAACTCTGAATATTCAGTATTTAAAATGTAGCAAAAATCATAATCTCACTTCAATTTTCCAGGATTTCTGATCGTTCTTGTAACAAGTAAACAGTCTGTTTTCTCCTTTAGTGATTTCTCTGTGTTTTATTTGCTATGAACATTGTTTTGTTTTTGCTTTTGGTAATTTGTTTTTGCTTATGATAAAGTTGTCCGAACAGTTAAAGGACTGTAAATAAACAAACCTGTGCCTTAGAGGAACAGGTCTGTTTTCTTCCTTTACATTTTGCTCACCTGAAGAAGAAACACTCTATAATTCTTACTTCCCTATTTTTATAGCATTTTATCACAGCTTGCACTGACCCAGCAAGAAGCAGTAAGGGGCATGTCTTGTTACTGACTTCTTTCCTATGGATAGCATAGTTTATAGTTCTTGTGGTTTAACTTTGGACAACAGTGGTTTTGCTTAGATGAGATTTCTGTTGTCTGCAACATCATTTAAAATAGATGCAGTTATTTTCATTATACTGGTTAGACTTATCTCAGTGAAAATTAATTTGTAATGGTAAGGGCAGTTTTCTTTATGGAAAACGTAGCTTTTTAGGATGTGTCAGAGGTGAAGCAATTTAATTAAAAGCTTATTATTGATCGAACTTATGCTGGCTTTTTTTAAAAAAGAATAGTGTAGTTGTCTTGTGTTTTTATGGTCTCTATTCAATAAATGAAAATATTTTTACAGACTTGATAGTTGTTTTTTTCTTTTAATGCTGTAAATGGGCTGAGTAACAGTCTAGGTTAATGAAATTCCAAATGATTTAATAAATAAAAAAATCAAGTTCTAAGTCACAAACAGTAAAAAAAAATAAAGACATTAAAATCTGTAGTTCACCAATTGTTTTCCTGAGGTCCTATTAGAAAGAAACTGTATCCACTGATACAGTCCGTTCTTTATTATGCTGCTCTTCCCAGAGAAGCTGGACTAAAGCAAAATAAGTAAGTTGACTAGAAAGGCAGAGGCCACTGACCTCTTGTATTAATCAAAGCTTTCAGATATGTTAAACCATACTTAATCAATTTCTTTCATTGTAGTGGTATGTTTAGCTGTAAATTCAGTAATTTTTAATCGTTGTACTTGAAACTAAACATCATTTTTGAGTTATTTAATTCTGTTTATTTTGCTCTTTTTGGCTTTCTGACTTCACAAAAAAAAAATGAAACCAACCAGGAATGAAAAAAAAAAAGTATTTGTCTCAATAGGATGGTGACAGAAGACTGAATATAAAAAGTGTTCTTAAAAACACAGATTCTGACACCTATAGAAAGTATCCTTGAAATAATATACAGTTAGAGTTTTGTACACCAGGAAAAAAGCCTGTGAAGCACATACAGACACTACCTGCATGTATTTTGAATGCCTGTAGATCAGTATTTATTTATGCAAACAGGCACAGAAAACCTTCTGCAGAAGAAGTCAGAAGTACTTCGTTTTCCAGTCATGGACTGGAAAATAGTACTCAGAAGACTGTACATGTTACAGTGAATTTATTTTCTATGTCAGTTTTTCAGACAGAGTGGAACCTACTGCCGTACTTAAAAGCCAGCTGAAGGTTCAAAATCTGAAAACAGCTGAATTAGTATCTTTTAGCAGAAGTCAGATGTTAGCTCTTCAGCTTAACTTTGACCTTCTGTCTTGGACCACCTACATTCTGTAAATCTGGGCTGTGCAACATTGTCTTTCAAATTACTTTTCTCAGGGGAGAAATATGGTGTTTGGTAATGGAGGGAATCTTGTTTGTAAAGGTGCTCGGAGGATGAGGGATGATGAGACGGCGCATGCACAACGCAGTCACGTCAGATTCATGTTTCGTCCTTTGTGCTGAACATGAAAGCAAAGGTCTGTGTTTACAGCTTGCAAAGTATGAGTTCAAAACTCTGGCTGATAAAAATTTTTGTACCTTACCCTGAAAATTATTTTAGGGAATTTCAATCAGCTTTTCAGTTGAAAAGCACTTGGATTATTCTCCCAGTGTCAGAAGCTATAAGGAGAATGGAAAGGCAGCAGGGAGAAAAAAATCATTTTTGTGATACCCTGGAGGGAAAAAACCCTCAAAACCCTCCCTGAAGCAACTTCCCTAGAAACCAGGTAATGACAGAAAATCCTCCAAATAACTGTTAATTGTGGGATTGCCGAGTTACGGGCTTTGCATAGGGAAAGGTAAAATACGTATTTAGTATTTTAAACAACACCAAGTCATACACCCCACTCCTCTGGAGAAATTCTTTGTAATTGTACGTTTTATATTATTTTGGAAGTATTTAGTGTATCTAGAATTTTTTTTTCTCCAAAAAGAACTTGGTCTTTTTTCTCCAAAAAGCCTTTTCTTGACTACAGCCGTTATTAGTCTGCAGAAAGTATGTTCAGCATTTTCATTCGAAAATACTGTGATTACTTCTGGTGATGAGTGTGAAAGCCCGTTGGTGAGGGTGAAAGCCCATGTTTCCTTTCTAATTTTGTTTGCTTTGTTTGTAAGGAAAACAAAGTTTCCGAGACACCAAGTCCTTAATGGATCTGGTTTTCCCTTGACCTCAACGAAATGCAGATTCCCAGTTTTATTCTCAAAGGCAGAGTTTAGGCTATATTGTGCAGAAGCCAGTGGGGTCTCTGGCAGCGGAAAATGTCTGTGGATCAGATTACAGTATAAATCAAGGATTTTAAGGTATATTTAGACCTAAGTTTTTTTTCCTTTGACATTGTTGATAACCCAAAAGCGATGTATCCTGTATTTGGAAGTTCATCAAAAAACCTGTATTAGCTAAAGATTTAAGGCTATGCTAAGCAAAAGTTCTTTTTTAAATAGCCACTTTTTTATTGAGGACAAACTAAAGTGATTTTTTGAGATATTCATAAAATGTCTCAATTAAAAAAGCAATTACTTTCAGTTTTCTGTTTAAGAATTCTGTGAGTATTGTGAAATTTGGAATCTCACTGTGGTTTTAACAAGCGTACCTTGCATCTTGCTGAAAAACTGCACATTGGATTTTTGGCAAAAAATTAAGAAGCTATAAATATATAGCAGATGAGTTCTTCTCGTGTTTCCTTAGCAGACAAGGCAGGGAAGATTTTGTTTCTCACAAGACAACTCTCACTATTCTGCAAGCATGATACCTCCGTACAGGAGATGGGATTTTAGGTGGATGAGTGGAAATGAGAGTATGTTAGAGTATGTAAGGCAAAGACAGGCTTTTGTTAGAAAAATACATGGGCACACAGTCTGTCAGAGAAGCACTTGAGTGTGTGTTGGACCATGTGACTTGAGAAAAATGGTGTAGTGTATGGCTCGAGGACTTTCCTGAGCAAAGGCCAAAAAGAGATGTTGGGGAGACAACATGAAAAATACAAGAATCTCAGTAACACAAGTGTATGTCTCATCTCTTAAATATTTTTGAAACAAAAGGAACTGCCAAAAAAGTCACACAGTAAATGTTAGTATTGCAGTCCTACCTACAAGCATCCAAGTTAAAACTTTAACCATGTGAACTGTGTAATTACAGTGGTTATATAGTTTTTATAAAGAATATTGTGTATAGTTACAGGGCTAAAAAAAAAAATCTGTGGTGTCTTGTTTCTTTTCTCTGGAAAAAAAAATTTAATCCCATTGGGATTATTTAGTTTATTTTTCTGAACTTCTGGGTATTTCTGAATGCATTTGCTTAAACATATTTGAAAGTTTTTGATGCTTGAAGTATTGTTTTCTAATTTCTGCCTTTGAATAACATAAGGTTGAGGTATAATGAGGTATGAAGATTTTTTACCATTTTCCTATTAACTAAATAATGTACAAAAACATAATCATGACTTTAGAACAAAAGATGGATGAATGGCTTAGCTGGAGGAGAGTAGGATAATGACTTCTGGATGAAACAAACATTGCTGAATGCTGGAGGTAGAAGCAGATATAGGAAGATGTGCTTTGTGAGACTTTAGAAATTAATGGGAGATTTATGGCCATCTGTGATATGGTTTTGTATAAAGCTGAGTTGACTTTTTACATGTATGTTTATATAGAGATGTTTAGGACTTTTCTTTACAATGTTGCTAGATTATAGTGATGTGTCACGTAATAAATACAGAAGCTTTTAACCAGTAGATGAATTAATTTCTGGAGAGTTGCAATGTAATTTATAATGAAAGTAGCGGAAATTTTGGGGAGAAACATCTGTGTTCAAACTTTCTTTAATTATATTTTCTTGTGTACTATTGTCCTTTTCTAAGTAAGTCAATATGACCAAAATAGACATTCAGAAAACTTCAATTGGTTTGGTTTGAGTCTTGGTTATGAATAGGTGCTGTAACATTGAATATATCAGCAAAAGTGTTCGTTCAAAAACTGGTATAAACCAGCATGTTGACTTAATTAATAATCTGGGGACATAAATTATCTTCAGTATGAAATTACAGAACTTTGAATCTAACTTTTTTTAAAATGTATTTGATAAGGTGAAATTTTTTTTTGCATTTTTTTCTCAGGGTTTTCACAAAAACAAAAATATATTCATTCAAGTTTATAAGACTGTTACTGACATTTGGATTATTGCAGTTTTGATGGTTTTAATAGTGGCACTTGGATATTGTCATTGTCACTTAGGTAAAAAGAATTTGAACTGAGGTTAAAATGTGACTGTGGTTCTAGGCTGTCCAGATGTGTATGTATTAAATTAAATTTGTGGGTTGGTGAGCTTGATGGGGGAGGTATGTGTGTTCATGGTAGCAGAGCGGAGGGAAGGAAATCTTTTTTTGAAGTAGATTCATTGAAATAGATTTTATGAGTCTTCCAGCATTTTATTCAGCTTTCTCTGTTTGAACAGGTGACATAATTGGCAGATGAAATTATTTTCTGAGCTAAAAGAAACAAAGAACTCCCCCCCATTTTAGAAGTCTCTGTTCATCTGTATTGTAGGTTATTGTTTGGTTTAATCTATTTTTAGTGTTTTCCTATTTTTACTTCTTGCTGATGAGTTACAAACTCCATGTTGGTTCATTAAATTCCTTCAGGTTGTTTATGGTATACGATGCTAATGAACAAAACTTTATCTTACAATGGAATGTTTTTGGAGAAAATTCAGTGTTTTGATGTCGTAATGGTATCTGTGTGGTTGATTGTTCTTTGTGGGGAATCTCTCCCCTCTCCAAATAAATACCATCTCAGAACTCCTGATGTAAAAATAGATCAATATATAGGTATTTTTCACGTTGTAACTGGCAGGATGCTGTAATTTCAAATGTACGAGGATTTATACTAGTCTAGATTTTTTTTTTTTGACATGTGATAGATAGAAGGTTAATTGATGTTAAATGGATGCTTTGTTAGCCCTTCATCAGCTACTAAACTAGTACAGGAGGAGTGCAAATCATTACTACAAAAGGCCAAGTCCAGTATGTTTTCTTAGTGAGGTTTATAGGTCTTTTTTCTTATCCCTCCCTTCTTTCCCTCCTTCCCAACCGCACAAAACATAACCAGCTGTAATGATAGGAGGAGAGAGCAAGCAGCTTTTCTAAACACACACACACACTCTCGCACTCCGGCCCCCCTCTTTCCTCCTCATACCTCAGCAGAGTGACAGCTTCTAGATGTTGCGTGCGAGTGAGTTCAGCTGGTGCTGTGTGGTCTGGGTGTGTGGTCTCCAGCTCAACCGAGAGGCTGCTAACAGGGTGGATGAGAGAGAGCAACACTGTTTACTTTAATTTATTTCGGATGCCGGAACTGTGCCCGGAGTTTCTCCCGAGCCGGGTTCCACCGTCAGTGGTGTCAATCCCTCGCAGCTGCAGCCCGGGCTGCGCGGGCGCTGAACTCCTCTGCCGAGGGCTCTCCCAGCATCTGCCCCGGGTCCGAGTCTTTTAATCCCTTGTGACTCAGAAATGTTAATGGCATCGCTGAGTGCTGTGATTATTTTGCTTTCACTCTGTCAAGATACATCGCCATGAAGATGTACCTTGCTGGGTTAAGGAAAGCGGGATCTCTGAAATGCTGAAGGGACTATGCGAGGACGAATTGTTGTGAAAGCAAAACTGCTGTGTTCATTCCTTGGCCACCATAAAACTAAAATGTCTAGTGTGCCTTTTGTGGCTGATTGGAATATTCAGGAGCCTTTTGAAAAAGCACAGGATATCATATGTCATTTAATACTCCAAGTTTTTTCTTTTTTGTTGTTTGCCCTCTCTGTCGCAAACCTTGCACATCTTCCCAAATTGGAACTGATTTTTGGCATGTGATGTTGTCCTGTAGGTTCATGTTTGTCAGTGTTAATATTGGCTTGAATCAACACGCCGGATATGACAGGGCAAGATAAATGAGGCTTTGTTTTTTCTGTGTGATGGTGAAATTACCCACTTTTTTATGTTTGTTCATCTTTTCATTATAAGTAGCTTAGTGGTGTTATGAAGAGTTTCTTTTCCCCTAAATGTAAGATTCGTGAGCACTTCTTGTTTAAATTGACAAGTCTTCTTTTATTATTTAAATAAACATGCATAGATTCTTAATATCACTTGGAATTTCAGCATTGTTTAGCTTATTCACTTCCCAGTCTTTTCTGGCAGGCTTGCAGGAGTAGACTTTATATTATTAATGCAGTGTTGAAGGCTGTGGAAATTTTAGGGCACTGAAGATCTCCAGAGGGGTTAATAAATGTCAGTTATTTTCACAGTGCTGCCTTTTGGATGCTTTTAATTCTTGGTTTATGTAGATTGTCTGTCTGAATTTATATTGTTGGGAAGATAAAGCACAGAAAAGGTTGTAATAGTGTTTTTCATCATTTTGTAATGGTTTTGAGTACAAACATCTAGGAAACATTTTGTTTTGTCGTTTTTCTTGGGGTCATTTGCTGTGTCCCTTCACTGACTCTGTCGTAATGTGTTGTACTCAGGGGACTCTCTGGGTTTTCTAGTGAAAACAAATTATTAGATTTATGTACTAGAAGCACAAGTTTGTGTAGTTTAAGGTGAAAAGGCCATCACCTACATTCTGGAATCTGAGTATTTATTGCTTGTTTAAAAAGGTACGTCATAAATCTTTTCATTTGAGAATCATTTAATTCTGCGATGTTAGTGTAACTCACCTATTGTTTTCAGGTTGGTTTTCTTGTGGTTTTTTTTTTAAGTAAACAACATCTGAGGCATACTGTGATTTGCACATGGATAATGCTTTGCTGCTCCTGCCTCAACATTTTTTAGATTGTATTCTGTCACGTATCTATGAGTGAGAACAAATAAGTAGCTGGTATCTGAAGGCTTGAATGCTTACTTGTAACTTAGACTTTCTCAATGATGACAAATTGGGTTTTTCTTCCCTCCCTTCTTGACAACTTTGATTCCCTTTGCTAGATGACCGTGGCACATGCATTGACCTTGAGTCTGCCTTCCGTCAAGAGAATCTTTTATGTTCAGTGTCTGTGACAAAGCATCACTGAAAACTTTAATTAAACTGACTTTTCAGTCACTGAAACCATCTTGCTATTTTGTTTTAGAGGTTAGAAACTGTTTTAAAACACGTCAACTGCTAATTTTTCCCGCTGGTGAAATTTGTAAGGTGGCAGCATATTGTTACTCATCTTCCAAAGTTTCATGCCTTCAGGATGTTTGTAGTTTTCCTTTGGGATTTGAAATAGCCAGCCAGTTTAATATCCTTCAGTCCTGAAATTTGGTTGTTCTTGTATTTCATATTTTGGTGGTACTTCCAGAGTGTAATAAAATGTAGAAAGTAGTACTTTGCTTTACAGAACAGGTATGGTAGCTATTGGCATTTTACTTTGGGTTTCTCCTCTCTTTGCCATTGAAAGTTGAATGAGGAAACGTATGTAAGAGCTCTCATTTCAAACCAACTTTAAAGTGAAGGCTTATAAAACTAAAATACCAACCAAAAACAAATAGACTTGTACTTTCCCTTGTGCTGGTCCGTATTTCATTGCTTCATTTTTTATTTTAAAGTGGCTTTTCTTAGGATAAAGAGGGAAGATGTCTTCTCTTTAGCAAGCTTGTAATGCTCAGAATTGTCTGAGTTGATGGGGTTTTTTTTAACCAAACCTTTGTGAGAGGACAATTTATATGAGAAGCTGGTGTAAAGACGAAGATGTTGTTTATGAAAGGCATTTTTCCAGACAACTTTGTAGTAGGTGGTCTTTGCAGAGGTTTTCTAAGTCCTTGTGCTTTTATGACAAGAATTATGACAGAATAATAGAATAGTATGGGCAAGGTCGTGGAAGCAGTCAATCAGATATCCATGTTAAATTGTTGGGGAGATACCATGAGGAAATTAAGTTTAAAAAAAATGGTGGAGAGAAATAAAGAGGGAAAGAGACCTCTGCTAATGTAGAAGATTGGCCATTGTGAAAAACAGTCTTGTTGAAACCTCTTCAGTGAGCCTGGCTCCTCAGAGGAAAGATCGTGTATAGAAAACTGCCTTTCTGCAATCTCTCCTTCTCTGCATGAGAATCAGTCTTTCAGGAAGAGGGCTGTGTTTAAAAAAATACTATTTTATGTGTAATATGTATTTTGTAAAGAATAGATTTTATCATTAGGGAAACATATGGAATTGCAACAAAATCTTAATTAGGTGGTTGTCCTGTTTTGTGAAATGGAAAAGTAATTTTTTGTCATATTTGCCTTAAATATTTTTAAAGAAATTTAGAAACTTGCCACAGCAGTATAGTGACTAGTCTTCTCATATAGTGGCTAGGCTTCCCAATAAGCAGCTCAGTCATGGTAGCTATTGACATCTGTCATAAGAAGGAGAGGAAATATTATAAATTAATTGAAGGCTCCCAAGAATTAGCTTTATATTTATAGTAATGACATATTACAAGGAGTTCTGCTCTTTGAAATAAATGAATGCAATTGCTGTTCAAAAATAATAATATTAGAGCATCTCAGTGCTATAGTGCTTTTGTAATGTGTTGAGCTTTACTGTGGTGTTCTCATTCCAGTGAGGAATTTTAAAGCAATTCTGCAGTAAGTATGGAAATACTTTAGAAGAAATACTAGATCTCAGGAGGCTCAGCGTTTTTATTGCATTTATTTAGCTCATCATGAAGGGGGATCTATTGCCAATTTCTGAAATCCAGTAAAGTATGTTGTAATATTACTTTTGAGTTTTGGTATTGAAACAAGCCAATTACCNGGGATCAACCAAATAATACCACACAAATAATGTGGCTACCACAGTAGCTTTTATTTTACATGTTTTCCTCAAGGTTTTTTCCTCTCCGTATCACCTGATGTTCCTGAAGATGGCTTTTTTACGTCAGTGTTACTGATTAATATTCCAAATAAATATTTACAAAAGATTGCTCAAAAGTAAGAGAGGTGTTTTATGTTGGCTAACTGGTGTCTAGGCACATGTTGCTTCCTGCAGAAGGTGCTTGTGTGTGTGGGAGGACATAACACCACTGTTCCTTTACAGCTGTTGTGTATCTCTCAGCTCTGCTGAGGATCTGTGAGAAAAGCTGCAAAGACTACATAGGTAAGATTGGATGAGGAATAGATGCAGTTTGTTCTCCCTCTTGGTAAAATTAGGGGCCTGATTCTCTAGCATCATTTATGCTCAGGACTCCAGAGGAAACTTCAAATTCTGAAAGGTTTAAAATTCTATGTGTCTGCATCTTGTGTAGGATGCTTTCCTTGTAATTACTTCCCTTGTAATTTTGTGTTCTGATTCCTCCAGGCGCTATTAGGTTTGGCAACAAGAGCTGGGAAGCTTATTTCTGTTGTGCTGCCCACTGTTTTGTCAGGCAGTGGTGTGGTGATGTAGTTTTGAATGCAGCACAGATGAGAGGAAAGCTGGGCAAGCCTTATGTCTCCAGGATTGGGGATGTTGACAGAAGATGAGGTCTATAATTTTCACTTGTGCCAAGGAAGTCGATCAATAGGTGTTCAGATAGGGTGTCTGGACAAGAAGGCTTGGAGAAGGGAATGTGGGGTAAGGAAGAGGAATTACCAAGGTGTCTGGATTTGAAAGGAGGATGGAATAGTAACATTCCTCTCCTTCCCTGCTTGAATTTATGGGTAAAAAGTCGGAGGACAATAGCGGCAGGAAACAGTTTGTCTGCAAGGTGAGGACCTGGCCTCAGTTTTGAAGTGAGGCAGGGACAATCTCTGTGAGGAAGAGAAGAAGCCAGTTCTGTGAAAGAAATAGGAATAGGACTCAACTTTCTCTTCTATAGCTGGAGATGACTGTCAGCTGATTTCTTGTAATCTGTTGATACAGTTCTTTCCTTCAGTGCTGTTCTACCCACATGGTTGTAACCTGCATCTGTTGACTACTTGCTTCTCCAGCCTCATGTTGGGTTCATGTAGAAGGTTCCATTATTTTACATATAAGACTATGAAGAGCACCCATATAATACTATATAGCTTAATTCCTTTTTCATCAGTTTGTTGTTTGCAAAAAGCCAGAGAAACCAGTGTTTTATTAAACATATTATGTCGTTCTCAATGTCAAGAAATATTATTAGGTTTGCCAGGTAAAGATACAAAGCCAAACCAGATATGCATTGTGTTTGTTATAGTGAACCCTTACCAGCCTTCCTTCATATATTGGACATGGCTCACATATTGCAACTTACTATATTCTTACTTGTTCAACATGAATTTACATCTCTTATTAATTGCACACTGTTCAGTCTGAAAAGTTCTCTGAAGATGTTAATACTTCTGTTGTATTTGGAGTATCTAAATTTCTTTTCTATGTAAATGAATTTGTTTTCAAAAATAGCTTTGGAAATGAGGGATAGCATTCCTATTTTAAATATGGGAAACTAAGAAACAGACATTTAAAATCAGATGTTTTTATAGAATTGAGGTGGTTGGTTAGGACCTCAGTATTTCAGAGCATTGCGCAGCGTTCCCTATATTCAGGATGCATTTTATACTCACTTCAGGTGTGGCTGTGGTCTCTGAATTTGGATCAGAATGCAGAGTTTTATTATAGGTGACCTGCTATGCACCTATGGTATGGACAGACAGAGCAGGAGATCTTGTTCTGAGGGTAGTATTTGATTACTTTTAGTATGAGAACTTCCTCCCAATTTCTGCCTTGTCTATTTCCATCTTCATTTTCGGTGTGTGTTCCAACTTTGGAATGTGAAGGAAGAAACCAGTCAGTGGAAGCTTCTTTGATTCTCATGTTAGTTGTAGCTGCTACCAATGAAAAATGTGAGGAGGTTGTGTAGAAGCAAGGGGTGTATTGGTACAATGAAAGTATTTTGTATATGCAGAAGCAGCTGAAACAAGTTTGTCTTAATTCTAGTATTTCTTCACTGCAGATGCTTGGAAACTGCAGTTTTGCTGCAGTTTATTGTTAGAGATGGTTTAGAGAGTTTCTGGGTTTCATAGACTTGACTGTTTGCAAGTAAAAGTAGAAAATGCATCTCGATTCAAAAAACAGTAGCTAAGAGGAGCCTTATGAAGCTTGGTTTATATTCTACATCTTTTTACCAACCTGAACTTCCAAAATTGTTTACACTGAAGTGTTGTATATGTGTAACTGAGGTGTTGGAATGGTGATGGTATTTAGTAAGTGTTGTAAATATGGAGAATTTTGTGGGACATGCTTCAGGTTATACTCATCATATATATCATCATATATGGATATAGAAATATACACACTCAGCTTCTTATAGCTGTTTATAGCTGCAGAGCTGCATAAAGGAAACTGCTAATAAACAGCAGGATTTTGTGATCAGTTTCATAGCAAACTAAATGTAAAATGCAAACACCCATGTAACATGGGTACCATATTTGTGTTTGAGCTACAGAACTTATTAATGCCAGAGCTAATTAAACTTGTCTGAGTTGTCTCAATTTCAGACACAAAGGAATACTCTTCTGGAAATGCTTCCTCAATAATTTTATGTATGTTTTTGTTGATATGGCAGGATGTTTTTTGTTTTGTTGATGATCTCTACTAGTGTAATGTTTGCAAGTCATTTTCTCAGTATGTGTTAACATTGATGCTTTATACAAATAGGTGCTGAGGGCTTCTTCACTAGGGACTGTCTATGCCAGTAAGTTGTATTTTGATGGAGAAGTTATCCAAATATGGAATCATAGTATATTACTTAGCTTAGATTAACAGTTCTGAACTTTCTAAGTAATACAATAAAAACTTTGAAATAGAGATTGGAATAGACTAATTTGAATTCTGACATTAGTAATTTGAAGTCTGTGTAAATAGCTTTGTTAAGCATTCTGAAGGTTAGTATTTTTCTAAATATACTTTTTCTTTCTTTCAGAAAGCTATATTTAATTTTTTTAAAAGTACAAAGAAGGTATAATTATTCTTTATTGTTTTATGACTGTGTGTCAAAAAAGGCTTTCAGAGTGGTGTTGCATATTTACATTTATATTTCCCTACCATTTTAGAAGAACAGATTGAAATTGTTTTAATAATTTTTTATATAATTAATGGGGTTTTAATTTATTGTTTCTTGATGAACAGATAACAGCAGCTCAGATTGCAGTAACTGAACAGTCATCATGTCTCGAGCACGGCAGCCCCCACTTGTAACTGGTATTTCTCCCAATGAAGGCATCTCATGGACAAAAGTGACAATTAGAGGAGAAAATTTGGGGACTGGACCTACAGACCTCATAGGTAAGTTGAAAAAACACCCTTTTGGTACTGCAGAAGGTAACATTTTGGCTATGATTAGAGATAAATTTTTTGCATGGTGGAATCTGTGTTGGATGCTATGAGGAATGCCCTCTACACAAATATGCACCGAAATCCATAAATTCAGGGGTGCTGCTCAGTATGTAACTAATCAAACTGACAGTACCTTTTTAGAGCCCTTAATCTGGCTCAGCATCCTGTGCTGAACATGAACATGAGGAGTGAATGCTTAATGCAGTGTACTCGAAGAGGGTAGATGTAATGAGATGCTCCTTTGTTACTTTCTCAGCAACTGACAATTACTGCATTGAAATTTTCATGTCAGAAGTGTATTCAGTGTATTCAGAAAGTCACTGGGGGTTGCTATTCCTTGAATTCGTATTAAGTCAGTTTGTATATCTGTAGCAGTTAGGACAAAGCAGGTTTAGTGATTTAGGTACACAATACCCTTTTCATTGCTGTTTTGATTTTTAACATCATGATTTCATTTGAATAGTCATAGCTCTTCTACTGAAGGAGGGGAGAAGATGTTTTCACTAATTCTCCTGGTCACAGAGCTTGTTCCATTACTGCTCTGTTGCTTTGTTTTCAGGCTGAAATGTCTTAGCTTATTTAAATTTTCTGCATGCAGCCTTGGCCCTTCTTCTTGCTCTTCAGCAAATCTCTGAGTTTCACTACCAGCCATGGGTGACACATCTTGGTTGCATGCGGTGTTCAGGATGTGAATGCCCTGTGGCATAACGCTGTACTTTCACTTTTGTTTTGTATTTCATCCATAGAGTTCTGTTTTCTGTATAACTCATAAGAATCAAACTAGTGTTTTTCTTGTTCTGCCTACTATAGTTCCATTATTAAATGCATGAAGGTTAGTAGTCAGTTTGAGCCTGCCCTCTGTGAATTTAAGGTTTTGCCTACATGCATCTTGTCTTTGTTCATTGAATTTTAGATGTTGTATTATAGCATCTACATTATAGTACATCCACTCAGTGTAATAAGTTCTGGCTTGCATTTTTCTGGGGTTTATGGTCTTCATGCTCTGAATAAATGAATACCGTCAGCTGACTTTATAACCTCTTTATCTTGTCATTTATAAATGTACTGAACATAAGTGATCCCAGCATAAACCATGTGGAAACTTTCCTCAGTCAAAACACATCATTTACTGTAGCCCAATTTCTATCTTGCTGAGCTGTTTATCCACTGGAGGTTCATATCCTAGAGCTGCTTCATTTTTTTAAGTCTTTTGAGAAGGAATCCATAAAATCTTCTGGAAATCCAAGTTAAGTATAACTACTGGAATTTCCCTTACTTCTTTTGTGAGTTACGCATATGTGTACTTCAGTAGTCATGTTAGAGACAATTTGTCTAATTTGTTGTGGAATCACGACTCCTCTGAAGGTCATTGGAATTTTGTTTGGCTTTGCTAGGAAAAATATTTCATTTCATGGCTGTAAACCAAGATTCACAAATTCCTTTCGTGGCCACCATAATGAGCTTTATGGCCAAGCATAAGCTACAAGAGTTTTCCGCTTCACTTCAGCTTGCTGTCTCTCAAAAGGGGAAGTAGTATTTTCCTGAGCTGCTAGATGAGGTTGCGGTACACTGTGAAATCCATATTGAGAAATCCTCAAATAACTGATGATGTTAGGGGTGAGTATATTTCTGTGTATTTGTGTGGCTGATGTATTTTAATAGCCTCATTACTTCATTGGTATGATCCTCTTAGAAGTGATCAGTGCTACGTTCTTGAAAGGAAGACATGTCCTGAGCTGTACCTCAGTATTACAGCTGACCAACTGCTAATATATCTTCTTATATTTCTTTCAGAGTAACATTTGTAACACACAGCTGCTAATAATTTTATGCTTGGAGGTAAAAATAAATAATGCATTGCCTTATTTTTTCCTTAGCTCAGTTATCAGCTTTCTCTAGTAAGTGACTGAGGCCCCAGATATGTAAAGATTTCTTTTAATGGTTAAATTAGGCATGTAAATATTCCCTGTGACTTGAATGGAAATACTTGCAAAAGTGAGGCTTTGTAGGCATGAGAGTTAAGTGAGCTTGAGTGAGGTCTTTATAAAGTTTATAAAGTTTGAGATGCATTAGTGTAAAATGAAAATCGAGAAACTTTTTTTCAATATATAAACAGAGTATCACATAATAGAACATTCTTTTGGTTTCATTTAAGAGAGAGCCTTCTAGTAATCTCTTTGTATCTTTGAAACCAAATAAACTTTTTATTTGTAACTCTGTAGCTCATGGTACAAAATGTCAAATCCAGGAGATATCTGTAACTTTCGTGTTTTGAAGGTGTCATTTGTCTTTTAAGACATTTGCAGCTGTATTCTTTAGACATTGTAAAATTGTCCATATATAAGCTTTACCAAAATCAGAAAGTCTCATTATGCCTATTTATAGAAAGGCACATAAAAACTAGAAGCTGGGAATGATGTTCTCAGAGATCTTTGTACCATGTAACAGATTCTAATTAAATTTTATTTAAAGGGAAGTTTCCTATTTCTAGAGAAAGAAGTGTAATTGTGCTATCAAAACTTCTCCCTCAACACACCTTTTTTTGTTTTAGAAATTGTTTTGTGCCATTGCTAAGTTTCATGAGGTATATGAAATGTTGATAGAGACTTAACTTTCTTTTACATTTTTAAGATACAGGCAAAGGCCGTTTCCTGCCATTTCAAAAGTATTGGACCTTGCAATCTTGTTCTCTTGAGAGCTTTTGGAACCTCTGATGAGTAGACAATAATTGATACAAGGATCTTCAAACAGTTGTTCAAAATTTTTTACCCTACTAAATTACGATAGCTTAGTTCTGGATTTTGAAGTATTGCTTAATTTAACCATGAATTCAGAAAATCTGGAGTGAAAACATCTTTATGAATCATTTGGGCAAAGTATTTCAGTTTGTCTTAGTTCTATCACAATCTTTTTTCCTTTAGAGAAAATGCTAGCATAAAACTGTAGGAGATGTAAAATGATAACAATATAACGTAAGGTTATATTATTGCATTGTATGTAAAATGCATCATAATATATGGGTTTTTTCCTTTCCCTCTTGAGACTAAAACCTGACCTGGTTAAAATTTTATTAATAAATAGCCAAAATATTATTTTTATTTTAAGTCTTTTTGTGCGCATATCCTATTTCATCCTGCTCCCCGCCTTTAATTCAGGAAGAATATTTAAGAAACAAATCTACTGTCCTTTCTCAGGAAAATTAATTTCAGTTGTAATAAGATTCAGTGCCTTTCTATTTTTTTATTTTTTGGATTTCATTTTCAAGATAGTTTTTGGCAGGGAGTAATGCATTTTTATGTCTGACAGCCACGAAAACTGCCAAATTTGTCTGCTGTGTCATGTCAGAGACTTAAATTGTGAGAAAAAATGAGTGTGAAGCTTTGGTAGGGAGCCACATATGCTGACCCTTTTCTGTCTCTAAGTATTTTCTAAATTGGTCAGAGCTTTCTAGAAATTAAAAACAAAAGTCAAGCCAACAGGGGAGGAACTGCTCTGCCTGACGAATTTATACTCCGCTACAGCCAACACACTAGTACAGCCTTGTCCTTTCAGACATACAGCAAAATGTTTCTAGCTAGGGGTGTTATTTAAGAAGAACCTAATGAAGCTGTTCTCCAAATTGATGCTAAAGCAGTTAGGATCTTGCCAGTTTTTCTGGACATCAGAACTCCAGGTAGGAGTAAGGAAATTGTTGTTCTAGATCTGAGAAAACAATCCATCTATTCCAGCATCCAGAGTCCTGATCTGACCTGAACCAATCAGTTGGTGATTGGTTGGCTTGATCAGACCAATTTGATATGAAATCTCAGGAAGTCTTGGACCTTACATTAAGGTGCACCTTGACTCTTAAGCTATAAGAGGTGTTCTTGAACACTAAAGCTTGACATATTTTAATTCGTCACAGTCTCTTCCTATGAGAAAAGACCTTCATGTCATAGTGTCATCCTTTTTGTGAGAAAGTTTAGAAGAGGGAATAGATGAGCATTACATGATTATTCTTTCATACAACAAGGGCAGTTTATTCATCAGAATCAGTCTTGCATTGTGGATTTTGTATGGAAGAGATTGGGACAGAATATTTGTCAGTTAATACTACTTCAACCCAAACAGCTTTCTGTGTCCACAAAAGTACTGCTAAACAAATTAGGTTGAAGAAACATTTTTCATTGTGAGTATTTTACAGAGTGTCTTCTTTTCTTTTTCTGTGCCAAGTTGTATAGACTGAACTTGTGAAAGATTTGCTGTGTGCAGCTTTTAAAGGAAGTAGAAATAAAGGAAATAAAAAAGGAAATACAATACTGAACAGCAGTTCTCTAGTGTCTTGTAGACAGAAAATCTATTGTACTGCATGAAGTAAAAGTCACAGTAGCCCAAAAGTGGTGGAAGAGATTAAAATAAGTTTCAAACAGCACTGATTGTGTCTCATGAATTGTTGCTGGGACAAAATACCTGAAGTCACCTAGGAAACATGTGAAAAATGTATTTTGTGACTCCTTTACTGTAATTGACTGTAGGGGACTGGGGAAGGGTTGTATATTTATGGAAGATACATGAAGCATCATAAATGAATTTGCATTGCAGAATTTCAAAAGATACTTCTATTCACAGTAGTATATTTCCTTTTTTTCTTTTTTCCCAGGTTTAACAATCTGTGGGCACAACTGTCTCCTCACTGCAGAATGGATGTCTGCCAGTAAAATCGTGTGTCGAGTTGGACAGGCTAAAAATGACAAGGGAGACATCATTGTTACTACAAAGTCTGGTGGCAAAGGAACTTCAACTGTTTCCTTCAAACTGCTTAAACCTGAAAAAATAGGTATATTTCTTGTTCAAATCCACATCTACTTTCTTTGCCAAGCAAATATATGACTGAATGCCTCTTTCTATAAAATGTATATTTGAAATAGATCCATCTCAAAATTTTCAGTTGTTTAGAAAATGCAGATTATATCAATAAAATGTGCAAGTATATATACATAGAGAGAAACTCAGGATATATGAAAAATTAATCCTTTCTCAATATCTTAATAAAACCCTCAATGATGAATGAAAAGTAGCCCTTTCTTTCTCTTCCAGGAATAGCACTAAACTTCTAAAATTTTAAAAAACTTAAAAACAGATCCAGTAATTACTCTTAAGTGTACTAGATAAATACAAAATCTGAGCCAGCTCATGAGCTTTACACCTAAATCCTGAGCTGATAGTTAATCCTTTAAAGAAAGTTGAGTCCTCAGTGCCATTTCTTATTTGTAATTCAAAGTCTTAAGTATTTCTGAGATGCTTCACCATTGAAATTATTTTGCCAAGCAGTCTAGGACCTCTGCTTAACCTAGAATCCAGTCTAAATACCCTGTGGATTGAAAATGTTTCTCTCAGAGCCCCTCATTGATGAAGTTGGATAGTTATCTTTTCTAAAGCAGGAGTTCCCACAAGAACTGTTTCAGGCTTTTATTCTCAGCCCTTCAGTGACAGTCAAATAACATGTAGTTTCTCCCAAGGTGCACTAATATCTTAATAGAAAAGTGAAATGTCTAAGTGCAAATGTTATACAGTGAAGCTTTTGGTGATGAGAGAGGAGGATTAATGTTTGAAAATATGGAGAAGTGTGGGGATGGAGTAATTTCTGGTATTGAGTATCTGATGGGTAAGTTAAAGGAGCGCAAAGCCAAGGATATGACTGGCTCCATTTTCAGCTGAGATTCCAGGACATTGTACCTCACCTTTATGTATTGTCTGTGCTAAGGTATTGGAAGCAAAGCCAGTTCTGTGTCCTTGAAGTAATTTATCTTGGCATGTGGCCAAAGTTCAGTTACCTTTTGGATAGCAAACAGGACAGAAAAGGAATCTTCCCTAAAACATGCAAATGAGAAGACTTTCAATTAATTGCTCTTTTGAAAGTAGCAGATAACAAAGTTTGGACAGATACCAAAATACTTGCAGGAATGAAAATAGTAATACTTTGTGGTCAGGCAAATGCTACTAATGTACATGAAACTGTGCACTCTGCTAGAGGGTAATGTTTGATGCCCAGCCATGAATACCTTTTCACCAGCTATAATAAAATAATGTAGTATAATTGCATCCAGGTTGTTTTCTCATGTATCTTTCAATATATTACCTAGGCATGCATTTTATATTTATCAGGATTTTTCAAATTAATTCAGTATGTTAGAAGTTGATGGTGCTGGACTGCCCTTGTTGTTTTAAGGATCTGTGCTTTGTTTTCTCTAGGTATCTTGGATCAGTCTGCTGTCTGGGTGGATGAAATGAACTATTATGACATGCGCACTGACAGGAACAAAGGGATGCCCCCCTTGTCCCTGCGTCCAGCTAATCCGCTTGGTATTGAGATAGACAAGTGAGTACCAAATGCCTTTAATCCACTTTTTTAGTGGTTTTCTCTATATGTGTCTTTGCGAATTCCAGGAGAGTTTAATGGTTTGCAGGGCAGGGAAAGATTTAAAAATGCATACATCTATTAGCTGCTAGTATTCTACGACTTGTTAGTGCACAGTTAGTGCGGTTAGTGTCCTGCTCCTTAACCCTCTATTTTGGGTCATCAGTTAGAACTGTAGATAATCTAAAAGCCTGATACATTGAACCCCAGTGATGTTTAGATTTTGAGGATTGGTAAATAACCTAAGGCTTCAGATTTATACATTGTAGTTACGGAATACCTACTGTTGCATTTGAGTTTCACGGGGCTTTTAAGGATGTTAGATTGCTATCTGTTGCTAAAATTGCACTGTAAAATGTGATTTATTATGCCGCATCAGCTGGTTTATTTTATTGAAATATTAATACTGTTTTCCAGCCCACAGTCGTCTTTAATTTACTTCTTAAGTATGGTGGAAATTATGACTTTTTTCTTCTGAAATAGAAACTTTATAGTGAATGATAAATGGAATTAGGGATCTTTAAATGGGACTCTCTTTAAACCTACCCAACTCTTAGAAATAGTATTAAGAATACTTCTCTCAATCAAGATGCCAACTCTACCAAAACAAAAGGTGATTTAAAATTAAACTATTATAAGGTCTCATCTGCTGAATACACTTATTTGTGAGGGGGAGTGCATTGGAAAAAATCCTCAGTGTCCATTGTTCCCTTGTTTTGATGAGAAAGCTGCTCTTCACAAAATCTGTATGGGATTTCTACTGGATCCACGTCACCTTCCAACCTCTGGCTGTGCATTTCTTTCCTAGCTTGAATAGATATTTTTCTTTTCAAAGTACTACCCCAATTTTTTGTATAAGCTGGAGATTTTATCGCTTTAAGTGTTTTTCTTTAGCTTTTGGTGTAACTTTTGACAGATAATTCTTTCATGTTCCTCAGTTTTCCAGTCCCTGAAAAATGTGGACCTTCGTACTATGGACAATATTCCAGTGTGTTACTAGAAGACTTTCTGTCACTCTTCCATTCTCCTTCCCCTGTTTGTAAATTAAAAACCTAATAATCCTTTTTACCTCTGTGCTGCACAGGCAACTAGCAGTGAGTGCTTTGTTAGCTGATTGTCTCGAGTTGCTACTTTGGCTGCCAGCATGGTTGCTCATTGTTCTGTAGGCATGGCCAGGATTCCTTTATTCTACCTCTATCTTTTTGCCTTTGCCTGTATTCCTCTGTGTGTCGCTTCCTTGACAAGTCTGTCTTCTCATTCCAGATGACAGTCTTCATTTCCTACCAACTATTTATAAAAAATTACTGGTGATAAAGCTGTTATTGGTGATGATACAAATACTGATGAAAGAGTGATTTGGGCTCTGGTAAAACTTTACCTAGAAATGTTTTCACATTTCCTTCTCCATAGATTTAGTTTGGGTTCTGGTTTTTTTGTGATTTGTAAGAAGCAGTTGTGACTGGCCGACATTAAAACTAATTTTCTCTGCTTTAATTCTATATTTCTTGAACCCTGCAACAGCCTTTTTTGCAGCAATTTTATCTGGGATTTAAGTCAAGATAATTTATTTTGTTGTATAGTCCTCAATCCATAGTCTTCTCATCATATATCTTTCTATAAATACAGAGGTTATGACATAGTTACTTTTAATTTGTTCTGATTTTTACAAAACTTCTAATACAGTATTTGACTTTTTAACCAAAATTAATATTTCTTACAGTTAAGACATTGTCAATACGATAGATTAAGAATTATCATATAGAAACTTAAGCAGCATCAGTTTAGGATTTGCTTAATTTAGAGTTCTCTATCTGGATGTTTGTTAAATAGAAAACTAAGCGTGGTGTATTTTAAATGTATCTTCTGAAAGCATTAGAAAATATATAACTGAAACCTCAGGTTTTGTGTAAAAATCGGAAATATGTTAATACAGCTAGGAAATAACCTTTTGGAGAGGAAGGTAATTAGGAAATCTTTGGGCAAGCATATCAAGCTGAGTTCATTGTTCTTGATCTCCCAGGTTCATTGCAGGTGAAGCAGGAAAATTATGGCAAGCACCAGTTTGAGAGATGGAACAGTGATCAGTATAACAAGTAGTTGTGTGGAGAAACTGATGGGTTAAATTGCAGAGAGGGGAAAGAGAGGAAAAGCCTGGTCCTTGTGCTATGGTTGGCAGCACAGCGTTAACAGTTGTGACTATAGATGAACTTTCTGGGTTTAATTAAAGAGTGCCTTCTCAATGGAAAATCTTTCATAATTTTCTTGATAAATTGGGGCAATGTGATGTTTACTTCTATAAAATACTCTCTAATACCATATAGTTTAACTAAACTCGCATGTTTGCGAATACTTTATCTATGTGATAGGTGCGTATTGAGAAGTTGTACAAGATAGTGAAAAAAAGCAATTGTAAACTAAGAAAGAGAATGAATAAGCATGAAAGTAGCAATAACCATTACTAGTTACAGGCATAATTTGTCACTAGAAGTGATAAAAATTATTAGGATGCTTTAAAATAAAAGATAATGTGATCCTAATAGTAGTGTTGTGTATGTAGATGGGACTCTGCAACATTATGGATCTCTTTTTTATTCATAGTTTTAGCTTCTTTGAACTTTTTCTTTAAACAAGTGCGAATTGGGACGTATTTTAATTTTGAAGCTGAAGCATTTGGCGCTGCTCTGACTTGGTGAGATTTACAATCCTTGCAGCATGATGACTGACAAAGAAATGAAAGGTGTGCCTTGTACTGGTTATGCAAATAGTGGTAAACAAAAGAAACATTAATTGAGAAAGAGAAAAGCAGTGAAAAGAAGATGTGATAAAGTGGAATATAATTAAACTATATAGGAGCACACTGAAAAGAAGGCAAGGGAAGGAAGGTGGTTAGACTAGAGATTGAAAGAGAAAGATACCCTCCCTGTAAGAAGTGTTAGTAAATGATACAGAAAAGACAAGCTGCAGCATGGGAATGAGTTAGTTGGTTTTTGTTGTTCTTATTTTTTTAACATGGGTTATGCTTAATTTTAAAAGTTCGGTTTGTGGCTTTTTTAAACCTTTTTTTATGGTACTTTGTCCAATTAAAATGCGTTTAAAAATTAATTGTAGCTTTCAAACTATTCAGGTGGATGCTTTCAAGGTGCTGCAAATGAGACCTTGAAATAATAGAAAAAAGACCTTGTAAGTAATAAACAGAAGAGCTTCAGGACAGTATTTTGTTGAATTATTAGGCATGCACAGGGACAAAAAAAAAGTTATTCAGCTCAGAAGATTGGAGTTTAATTGGGAGTGACTGAGATTTAAGTGAACAAAAGGTTTGGAGTGTGAATTAAGGGAAATACATAATAGTGGGTCTCATTTTCTGTTAGTAATTAGAATACTGCCTGTAGATACATTGTAGGAGTAGCATATATATACTCAAAATAGGCACTGGAATTTTCTTTTCAAATTCAAATGTTGCAAGGATGCAAAAAAAGCAACTGTGTATATACCGTCATCCTCCTGGCTGTTCTTTGCATTATCAAGATATTTTAAGTGTTACATGTATAGTCAAAATTAAGTGTTACATATGTTCAGGCCATTATCTTTCAGCCTGCAAATTCAGCAAGTAGTAAGTGTACATAATTGCTGGCTGATAAGTTCTTCATTTTCTCTAATAATTAATTGCAGTTCTTGTGTCATATAACTAAGAATCTCACTTGCTAATAAAAAAAGTCACTTATATTGTAATGAAACTTGAACTTGCTGGTTCTTGTGTTTCAGTGGTTGTGACCCTTGAAGTCACAAATGTATTTGTAGAAGAGTGTTTGCACACGTTTGTTCTCCTGCCTTCCTAACAGTTGTTCATTCATCTTCTGAAACACTGAGCTGATCCAATCAGATAAGGGATTTTTGGCATTGCGACAACTTAGTGCCTATTGAGTGTATGCTGTGAGGTATTCAATTCCCACCAGAAAAGAGTAATTTAAAATCTCTGAGTTATAGTTTTTAATTTTCGGTATGGGGTAAAGACTGATACAAAGCTTTAGTGTCCTATCACTATGCTGACTTTCAGTGCAAAGCAGGTCTATGACAACTTCCTCCCCAGGGAGTATTCCTGACTGTGGTGTTATGCAGATGTAGCCAGGAACCCTTACAGAAACACTGAACCATAGACTAGGATCACGAAATTGTTACCACTGAAGATTTTCAGAGTCGTTAAGTCCAACCTTTGACCAATCCCCACCTTGTCAACTGAACTGTATCCACAAGTGCCATTCAGCCGTTTCTTGAACACTTCCAGGGACAGTGACTCCACCACTCCTTGAGCAGCCAATTTCAATGATGACCCTTTCAGTGGAGAAATTCTTCCTGATGTCCAACCTGAACCTCACCTGGCACAGCTTGAGGCTGTTGTCCTCTTGTCCTGTGGCTGGTTGCTTGGGAGAAGAGGCCATCCTTCCTACAGAGGAGGAAAGAAGAGCAACTTCCTTCCAGGGAGCTGTAGAGAGCGATAAGATCACCCCTGAGCCTCCTTTTCTCGAGGCTAAACACCCGCAGCTCCTTCAGCCACTCCTCACAAAACTTACTCTTTAGACCCTTCACCAGCTCCTCTGCCTTTCTTTGGGCTTTTATCACCACCTCAATCTTCTTCCTGAATTGAGGGGCCCATAACTGGACACGGCACTCGAGGTGTGGCCTCACCAGTGCTGAGTACAGTGCTGCTCCTGATGGCCACACTATTGCTGATACAGGCCAGGATGCCATTGGCCTTCTTGCCCACATGGGCACACGCTGGCTCGTGTTCAGCCACTGTCAGTCAGCACTCGCAGGTCCTTTTCTGCCTGGCTGGTGTCCAGCCACTCTGTTTGCAGCCTGTAGCGCTGCCTGGGGTTGTGATGCAAGCAGGATTCAGCCTTGTTGAACCTCATACAGCTGCCTTCAGCCCATCAATCCAGCCTGTCCAGATCCCTCTGCTGAGCCTCCCTGCCCTCCAGCAGATCAATACTCCTACCCAACTTGGTGTCATCTGCAAACTTACTTAGAGTGCACTCGTTTGATAAAGATTTTGAACAGGACTGACCCTTGGGGAATCCCAGTAGTGGCCATCCAACAGCTGGAGGTAACTCCATTCACCACCACTGTCTAGACATGGCCATCCAGTTTTTAATCCAGCAAAGACTACACCTGTCCAAGCGTTTTGAGCTGCCAGCTTTTCCAGGAGAAGTCTTAAATAGGTTGCCAGAAGAAAAAGAGTGTACAGAGTACTTGTCTCAGTCTAAAAAATGTGGAACTTGGTGTGAAAATTCTGAACTTAGCAGCCATGTGGCAGTACTTAGGTTGGTTTTAGCAGTTTAGAGCTGTTACAAAAGCAGGTTGGTAACACAAAATCATTCAGAATTTTGTATGGTTCTGGGAGAGATTATGTTTTGTAGACACCGGTTGAAATATGTTGATGGAAAATAAATCTATGTGAGATTTGTGAATGAATTGCTTGTTCTGATGTACCACATACTTCCCCCTCCTGCACGACAAGTCCTTGTTTAACCAAGGGTTCCCTGACTCCTCTAACTACTCTGTCAGACTAAGAAAATTCATTCTCTGCAAAACAGTAACATCAGTCAGACCTAGCAGTGGTTAGAAAATTTTTGAATAGTGTTTGTTGTTTTGTATGTAGCAGGGGTCACTCTGGTGGATCCATCTCGTACATGAAAGCAAAGGCTGACATGCTAAGTACATTCCACATACTTCTGTATCCACCCACTCAATACAGATGCTTCCCTCTTCCCACGCCAGCTTCCAAAACAGTTCATCTGGGAGAAGGAAACAGATGATCTTACGCTGCCACCTAATGGTAAACGTCAGCTTGCTGCGATGAGATAGGAAAACACTTTCTGGAGGCTGAGATGTTTATTTTTAAATGGCTTGTATGGAAATGCAGTAAATTTCATTATTGAATGTGATGGGCATGTGGAAACTTGATCACAGAGATGCATGCGAAAGAATTCTGAAAGCTGCAGAAGAGAGTTGCAGTATAGTCCTAGCTTTGTGAAGTTAAAAAACAAAGTAGCACTTGTTGCTTGTTAGGCTGATGCATCAGCTGTAGCTACCAACCTATAATCTCTTAGACGATTTCTCTTACCACATTTTTCTGGTTCTAAAATACAGTTGCCACTTTGTTTTCATATTTCTAATGAACCCAATGCTACTAGGGAGGAGTTGCCAGAGTTCACCCTTGTCCTGTTGCTGTTGGAGAGACCTTTGTTAACACCTTCTGATTTGTCGTGTTTAGTCTACTCTGGTGTCCCTTATGCTGGTCTTTTTGCATGCATTATTAACACAGTACAGCTGGTACAAAGCCAGCTTCAAGGAGTCTGAGTGGTACCAGACAGAGGGGGGAGCGTACAGCAGCTCTAGCTGGAGCTTGTTTATGCTGGTTGCTATTCAGAATCTGTGTTTATTTAAAGTTGCTCCTTTTGACCTGCAAACTCCTGTGGAACTGAGCTTCAAGCTTCAAGTTAGCTTTTAGTGGCTGTATCTTGCTTTGAGAACCACCTTAAATCTGTAAATATCATCATATATGCTGAAATTATTACTATAAGATTCTGAAGTTTTAGGAGCAAAACAAATTTTACGAAGAAAATTACAACTTGCTAAGCTGTGTTCTTTGTCAGGCTTTGTTAATTAGTATCTGTTGCATCCTGTTGCTCTTACTTGGTTGTGACTGCTTGGAGGCTGTGATTTCCCCATGGAGATTTTCACCAAATCTCTGGAGAATATGAAATGCTTGTATAGGCACAAGTTTTGTAATAGTATTTGTAAGAGCCCATGCACCCTGTGCTGTTAAATTAGGTTTATTGCTATTAGGCTATGCAGAACCTAAAGTGTGGAGTAGTGCAAGAAGGGACTTCTGTTGATTCTCATTGATATAACCACTATGTGAAATCTCAATTTCTTTTGTATTTAAAATTGTTGCTGAAGGATGAAAAAGACTATTTTAAAATATTAACTATAGGTCTAGTACCAGATCTAGTTCTGTTTTAGGTAAAATAGTGTGCCTAGCAGAAAGTACTACTACACAAATGCAGTATGTGTACCTTTGCTGAAATTGTAACGGTAGTGTAATACTTAGGGTTGTCAAGGGTGGTAAGCTTCACTCTTCTTTTTCTGAGGTTTTGTGGATTCAGTTTGTGGTTCCCAGTTTCTTTTACAGTGATTACTTTTTAATTATGATTAAGTATTCTTCATGAAGTGATTCTTGTATAATAAGCAAATGAACAGAAAAATGATTTACAGTTTAATTGCATGTCATCATGATCTAAGCTTTTGCTACTAGTTCATCTTCATCCCATAATGTTAAAAAGAGTAAACCAGAAATGCTTTCTCAAGTCACATATGGGCTTGTTTATAAGTAAACGGTAAGCAAATTTTCATGAGAACAATTTTCAAAAACTGACTTATTTAATTTACTAATGGAAGTTAATGAAACAAACTTGTGTGTATGTGGAGTCAGTCTCTTTTTAGATGCATTTGGCCAGACATTCTAGAAATACAGTTGCTTTCAGTTTGAGCATTTTGGTGAGCATTTTATTTTGAAGACAGCTGTAGCAAATCTCTATGTAGCAAGCTGTAGCATATCTGTTAGTGGAAAAACTACTGGTAAAATGTATGATAAAAATAAGGATACTAAACCATAGAGTATAACATATTGTTAACATACCTCACACATTCACATTCATGTTTCTAGTCTGTTGTGACTATGTCTAAAACATGTCTGCACAGATAAAAGCATTGTTAATTTATGGTTCTACACAAATACATCTGCTGGAAAAAAGCTCCTAATAACTTTACAAGGCAGTCAAACATCAAACTGAAAAAAAATTCCTTCATTTCTGTCCTGTTGTCTGTGGACAAGATTCATTTGCAGTAATTGATTACATGTCTATCTTGGTCTTCCTCAATATATTTATTAAAAAATAGTTTCATTTTTTTCCACTAGGAATCATATAACTCTTGCATAACCTTAAACTGTCATGCATGTCTCTTATAAACCTGCAGTAGCGAGTAGCATTTGGTAGTGGTATATTTGAGTGTGTGTGTTTTTGTGTTATATCTGTCTCTTTTGGTTTCAGAGAACGTGCATGGAAATTCAGAAAATATGAGCAATATTCTGCTTCTTTATTGATTGTATTCACTTAAGTAATGCTTACCCAGAATGTCCAGGTCTCTCCTAAAAACTCAAATTGGTTTTCTTGGTTTTGTAGCATTAAAAATGCGGTTGTCCACAAAGATGTCACCATGTGTGGATCTAATATAATTGCTTTTTTGTACAGTTGTACTTTGTATCACGTGTGAAGTACTATCCTTCAAGTTCATTTGCCTACTGGGCACTAATCTGACTAATTTGAGGGTAAAATAAGATATCCTAAATTGTCTTTAAACAAAGAATAAATTGAAATTTTCTTCTTCTTATATCCATCAGCATTTTCTGCCTACTGTCATTCATGAAATTTAAGGTCATTGAAAATCCTGAATCTCACTACTTATGCCTTAAAGTTTTATTTTAACATCATCACTTTTTCATTGAACACAGACAAATGCTGGGACCCTCATTTTTGCTTGGTACATTTGTTTCTCACACTGTTTTCTCTGTATCTCTACTTTTCATATCTGTCATCACTTTTGCTTGCATCTCATTTGATTTTTTTCTGGTTTTTAGAAAGTATTGTTTCATGCCCCTGCTGTAATCAGGTGTTGCTGATGAAAGACTTCTGTATCATGTCATTATGTACGCAGGTCCTTTGTACCTGCTTGTGCTAATGGCCATTTGGATATGAAAAGAAATGTCCAGGAAACATCTCCTCTCTCTATGTAATTGTACTTTTTAATGTACCCGCCCTTAGATTTGTCTCACTTAATCTGCTGTTTGCTTTTTGTAGTGAAAACAGCTATCTTGAAACATATATAGATTACAGAAAAAACTAAAACTAACAAATCACTGCTTTTGTGTCCATTAAATAGCTTTTCATATGTGTTAAATGTAATTCTTATAACTGACTCTGGATTGTTACTCCTACCCAAGTTTGCTCTCAAATGCAAAGTATGGCAGATTTGCATTTGCATGCAGTACTTTTTGTATAGCAATACTCACCTAACTTGTGAGCATCAGAGAGGGACCTCATTGTCTTTTGAGTTGGATGTTGTGATCCAAAAATGACATAGTAAATTTTTTAAATAGATGAGAGTATTTTAGTTGGAAAGGACATAAGTCTATCTAGTCCAACTGACTGACCCATTTAAAGCTGACCAAAAGTGAATTTGTTTGCCACAATTAGTCTCTGAAGATGGCGTGCAGCTGGTGGTGAAGATGAGAGGAGGGAGTGCACCTGGTGATGTACTAAGTGCATGGTGGGATGAGTTTGGCCAAGTGTTGAGTGTGTGTCTGGACTGAGGAATGAAGGTTGTCATGTTTTCATTAAAAAGTGCTTTAAATATTTTTATTACACAGACTTAAAGTAAATGGAATACATTTTCTGGATGGGTATCTCAGAAACTACTTGTAGTTTTAAAAATGCTGTTGTAGAGAATCTGTTTTCACAAGAAATTGGCTTGCATGCTTTCTCTATGCATTTGTAAGACTGAGTAAAAACTAACAAAACCTGCTGGTTGTCACTTGAGATAAGCCTGGTTTTCCTCTGTTTTGTGTGTGGTGAACAGACAGACCAGTGTATTGTGTTTTGCAAGCGAATTATTTTAACTCAGTATTTCTTTCAGTGTTTGTATATAATGGAAGTATATTCTGTGTATCTCCCTTTCATATTTCTGTGTGACTTCTGCTACTCAGGAACCAATAGACAATAATTGTGTGAGATCACTTACAAGCTGTAAAACTTTTGATGTCCTGCCATTTTAAAGTTAAGTCAAAGTATTTTGTAGAGACATTTTTGTCTTACGTGTAATAGTGAAATCAAAATGGTAAAATTATTTTTACGTAGATTAGATTTCAGTCTTTCCCAGTCACGTTACACGTGTCTGTAAAAACAGCTTTAATTTCAAGGTGAGATACAAGTTAATGTTTCCATCTTAGAGGGAAATGATTTGGGGTTTGTTGTTAGTTGGGGTTTCTTTGTGACTCTTTTAATTGTAAGCTGTTCACAAGACTATGTTTCACTGAAGAAATGAATATTCATTTTCCAGGGGCAGATTTCCTCAAAAAGATTTAGAGTCACTCTTTCCTGGGATGAGTGCTGATTTCACAAGTGAAAACTTTTCTGCTGCCTGGTACCTGATTGAGAATCATTCAACAACGAGGTTTGTTGCTGTCATATAAGTAATTGTTTTAAATGCAAGTCACTGAAGGTATTTCATTATGCAGTGGATGTGTCAATGATGGTTTGCATTTACAGCAATGGTACTGCAGTCATGATTATCTCCGGTGTTTTTGCTGGGCTTGAAACTTGTATCAACCATTTGCTTAATGTGCTTCTGAGAAAGACCTTGTTTTTAACCAGACCTAATTTATGATGGGGGAGTGGGGGCATTGTTTATCCCTGTCCCCCCATGTCACATGGAGGCTGTCTTTCTTCAAACTTTAGGAATCAAGAAGTTAGCATGGCCTTGAGCGGAAACTCCAGGTGTAAGTCATGAACAGAGACACAAGTTATGAGCACTGAACAGATGAATAAAACTGTTACTATCAATTAGGTTGTAGTTAACGCTTGTGGAAAGTGCTATAGTAGCAGAAGTTGAACAAGCAAGTAGGATCTTTGAGGTAAATCACTTAAAATCTTGGCAATTAAGATCTTAATTTAGAAATAGTTCATAGTAGTTCTTAACATGAACGTATTATATAAATATATTTTTGCATGTATACCTGAGTTTCAAAATTTTTATCTGCTTGGGTTCAGATAATACTGGAAGCCATTTTTAATAGAGAAGATGAGGTTTTTTTGTTGTTTTCAGCTGGGTATTCCAATAAGTATTTTAAAGGGAAATACCACTTTACAGATTGATTTAATTTTGTTTCCTAGTGGTAGAAAAAGGTATGGATTGCTTCTTGGATTTGGGAGTGGGAGGATATTTGGGTTTTGGAGGTCCAGAAATAACCATTACTCTACTTGGGAAATACATAAATTTTGTCTCAAAATTATAGTACTTTTAAGAGCCAGAACAACAGCAAGAGAACATTATTGCCTAATATGTGTATAGTGACAGCTTCTTTTGAAATCAAATAACTAAGAGGAATAATTCCAAATTAATTCTGTCTATCAGAATCTGATAACCTCAGGGATCATCAAGGGTTTTTTTTTTAAAAAAAATGAGGAGATAATAAAGCGATATAGAGCAAAGAGCTTATGCTGTAGCTGTTTGTAAAAAAATTTCTTGATGTTTGGCCCTTGGACTGTTGCCACTTTGTTGTTCATTCATGTGAGCACCAGTGACACTGCCAAAAAAGATGCAGAACAGATCATGAGTGATTGCAGACAGATTGCAGACTGGGGAAAACAGTGGAGAATGTGGGAGACTAGGTATTTCCTTTGATATATGCATGAAGGGAGAAGCTTCAGGTGATAGGGATGCATCCTGTAGATTCACAATGGCTGTACCCCAGGTTTCAAAGGAAGCACTTTTTACTCCCGCAGCCAGATCTATGACTAAAGGACAAAGACTGCTAGTGAGAAATGGAATTGATTTGAAAAAGTAGGGTGGGAGTGTGGGAGCATCTTTGCCAGCAGGTTTGCACTTTGGTGACAAAAACTTCTAATTTGGAGTATCAGGGGATGGTGATAACAGGCTGCAGTTAAGTGAACAGATATGAGTGCTACCTGTGGGTTCAGTGATGACATTAAGAGTGCTGTAGGTAGTTACAAAGCTAGCTGGAAGTGTCTAACCTCAAGTACCTTTACATACTCATGTACTGCCTGAGAAACAAGTAAGAGACAGAGCTCCATGTGGAATTAGACAAACACACTACTGGAATGAAGTGGGATAGCTTGTGTACCTAGTATTTTGTGATGGGTAGCAAGAGGCCACCTGAAAAAGATAGCTACGAAAGAAGAGAGGGACTTGACCTTTGTGTGAAGAACAGCTGGAATAAATATATTGTTCCTGTTATGGAGTAGGATGGTTGAGATCTTGTTTAGGAGTCTGGAATGGGTAACATCACAATGGCATGAGGAAGTGAGCAAAATCTTCCTTAAGCAACTTGAGGAAGTTTCTAGAGAGCAGACCCTGGTTCTTGTACAATACTCTAATGTGCTTCATATTTACAGGAGGGGCAGTAATCTGAGAGGTTTGAGAGGAGTTCTGGGAATGCCTTCTAACATAGCTGCAGTGTGGGCCCTCAGGGGTGCTGCTCCACTAAATCTGATTCTTGCAGGCAAGGCAGGGGAGGTGATAACCAGTGGCAGCCATGGCTGTTGCAGTTGTGAAGCAGCTGAATTCAAGACTCACCAGAGTGTGGGGAAAGCAAGCAGGAGAGAACGTGCCTGGGATTGAAAAGCAGTCGTACAGAGGACAATGCAGTGTTTCTAACAGTTGACTGTCTAGTGCATCTTTTGAGTTGTATCAGGAGCAATGTGTTAGGTAGGATATGGAGATAATTATTCTGCTTGGCATTGTTAAAGCTACGCAGTTGCATAGCTCTGCCCAGCTATGGCCACTGCTATAAGAAGGATGTGAGAGCTGAACCACAAGCCCAGGAGTGTATAAATATTGGTGATATTTATATAAATATCAAGGTAAATATAAAGCTTGAATGAGTGCTTTTAGAAAGGTGCTTTTAGAAAAGAAAAAACATTTTTAACGCTTTGTCTAGTATCAGTTTAAGTATTTCATCCTTCTTGCTGAAAAATAGTCCATCGATTTTTGTCTTTGCATGTCAGTGGTTTCAAGTAATGACCTCTTCCATCCAATGGAATAAAAAATGTTAATTTCAAGGTCACATTACTTTTAAATAAAATCTGGAGTCTTTTGCATATTAACTCCATGTATATTAGTTTATAAAATCCAAATCTTAGTGCTGAAGGTCCAAGAGCAGTGTAAAACTCAACAGGAGTAAATGCTCAAAGGGTAGGGTGTCCAGTCATGGTTTGAATCTAATTATAAGTATCTCTTTAGAAAAGAATCAACAAAACTGTTTTGGTTGTGGGTTTTTTTCTTCCCATTCAAAATGTGCAATCTTTAAAATATTCTGGAATTGTATAAACATCTGTCCCTTATAATTTGTGCTGTTTTTCTAGAAACACAGCAATGGTTTAGTTCTTGTGCATAGGCTTAGCTGTTGGAAATGGTAAACGTGTGATGCACTGACATTTTGGTTAGCTTATGTCTGTTTTTTCCTTGAAGGACATTCTTTTTAAGAAATTGGTATAATATCCTTTTTTACTAATTCTTTTAATCCTGGCAATGTCCTGACAAATATAAATAAACTATTTTGACACACTGTTAGATCATCAGGTAACATAAAACAGTGCTTAAAAAGAGAACTGTACAGATTTTTCTTACTTTGAAAATGCTGCTGGTAAGTACTTCTCATACGCCCAAGTGGACCAATCCAGGTGATGAGTAGTGTGATTTCTGTCCAGCAGATGGAAACAAAATTAGGCAAAATGTTGTGTCATCATCAGTGTAAAAAGAGAAATGCTACTAAGTGCACCAGTGTTCTTTGTCTCCCAGCAGGTGGTGGTAGCCTTCTCACTGCCTATGCTAAACTTTGGTTTGTTCTCTTAATGTGCCTTTTTCTACCAGCTCTTTTTATGATGGGCAGAATATTGATGGAATTGTCTTATGTCTTAATTTCCTACTTCATTGATCCCTCTCCTCACAGAGGTGTAATGCAGTTTTTGATTATTTTTTTTTTTTTATTAAGGAGATGGCTTTGGCCCACAGGTAGGAGAAAAGGCTTTAAAGTTGAAAATCATGTCCTATATTTGTAGCTCTGAGATTGTTCATGGTGATTTTTTTATAGTTAATCCAGTAATATAACTACTGAGGTCATATTGATCATCATCAACAAAAAGAAATTTTATACAATTAATGAAGATTTATTCACTATGTAAGACTTCTCAATTAATTGCAGGTGCTTGCAAAAAATATGTGAAATCAAATGTAAACTGGCAAAAATTGAGAAATACTAGGAATCTAGGATAGAAGGAAAGCTACCATACAAACAACAATGATGGCTGGCAATTAATATTACCTTATGAAGCGTCTTTCAGAAATATTTCAGTAGATTGCATATAGAAACCACACTCCCATAAAGCAGGAATATGTTTATCTTTTCTTTATTGTACACTAATATTATATTCAATTTTGAACTGTATGTCTGAACCAACATAAAAATACTGAATGAGTTCAGAAACAAAAGTGAGAAAGGGTTGTGAGCAAAGCTGCAGAGTTAAACAAATGTCATTATTACAGACCTCTAACATCTCAGCAGTTAATACACTGTGTACTAAGTGTAGTGAATTGTGCTGTCACCTATTTAATGTAGTACAGACAGTTAAGTAAGAGCAATATTGCATATTTAAAAGAAATTTCTTGACTAATTTGTTTATAAAGAAGTAGCTTCCATCACAAGTGATAGAAACCCTTCATTTAGGGTTGAAACTAAAAAACCCAGGTCTTTTGACTAAGAATAAGCTGTCATTATTGAAAAGTACATTCGTTAGCAATTAATTAGCCATCAACAGTTGTTCTGAAAGTAATTGGCTTTATTTTCCAAGTAGTTTGTTCTGTTTATTCATTAGCTGACCTTATTGTTTGAACGTAACTGAGGTTTTCTTGTGTGTTTTCAGTTTTGATCAGCTTAAAACGGCTGTTGTGAATTTGAAGAAACAAGCCAACAAGAAAAATGAAGGGAGTCTAGCTTATGTGAAAGGAGGTCTCAGCACATTTTTTGAAGCACAAGATGCTCTGTCAGGTAAAGATACAGTACAGTATAAAAGAAAAGACTTATCTGCATGTATGGTTGAATTTAATACTAAAAATATTCTTTCTCTTCACAGTCTGTACTAAAATTGTATAATGAGCCCAAAATCTGTGTTGTGTTACTCACGAGCTAGAGCAGGCTAGCTGATTGTTGTGGTAAATTTTCAAAAGATGTCACAAAATGTATCTCACAGAAATTAGAAGCATTTGATTAAATTGCTTAGACCACTAATGCAGGAAAGAGAAGAAATGTTAAACTGGAGATAATATTAAGATGCAAACTGTAGCAGCAGAAAAAACTTTATTTTATGATGCCTTATTCAATAGTCAGATGGTTATATTTACATGAATATTCAGACGCTTGTTACTTTGGGAAATCAGAGAGCCCTTCTGTTCTGCTTTGCACTGGGAGAATGTAGCACACTAGTGAGATTATCATAGTCTCCATTTATATGTATATATTTATTGTATATAGACACACTCTTAGAGCATAAAGTGTCTTTGAGGTCAACTCTCATTGTGGGCTGCTGTGGTGTTGTATAGTGAGGCTCTGCTCTGGATGAGAAAGCAACAGTGCCCAGGAAACCATCCCCAATAGGTTTGTCATTTACCAGTAGGCTGATTATCTGTCCTGGTCATTGACCTCTTTGGCCAAAATCTAGCTAGGTTCAATAACAAAAGTATTAAAGAATTTAGCAGAAAACCTGGAGAATGTGGTGGTACTCATAGGAAAAGACACTAAGAAGAACCATTATTTGGCATTCTTTAACCTTTTTAAGATGAGTTTTTATTAAATGCTAGGAAAAATAATTGTATATATAATATACTATATTATACTACTCTATATAATAGTAGTAATTCTTACACATCTTGAAAATATTGAAATCCTATTTTTTTCTTAAATAGTTCGAAATCCCAAATAATTTGAAACATAATCTCAAATAAATATTGAAATGTGGCTTGTTTTTCACAACTAAATCTGCTTTGCATATGGAATATCAAATACTCTAAAAGACTGAGAGTTCTGTTTTCAAGAAGTTACTGCTATGGATACAAAGTAGTGCTAACAGTGTGCCCTTGTAAGATTATTTTTTTGTTTAGCAACTATTTAGTTGGATTTGAAGAAAGTTAAGGCAAACCATAAAAGTTGTGAGGTTTTAAAAAAGTTGAGCACAACTGCGTAATTTTCTTAGTATAGACTTTTTGCCTTTGGAGACTGATTTTCTCATAAATGAGGAGGTCAGCACACAAGTAAAAATGTGAGAAATATTAATAAAGTAATGGTAGGGAAAGCAACCTCATTTATTTTATTAATTACTAGAGTCTCAATTTTTAAAAAAATAGTAGCTGTAATACTGTTTTACATCTTTTACCTTTATCAGTGTTATTTTTACTAAAATTCAGGGTTTATCAGTGCAGTCCTTTGGCTAAATTATGAACTTAAACTTGGGATGACTCAAGTGGTTCTTGATGATTTTTTGTCTGTAGCCAAAATGGCTTGGTTTTGTCTTTCCCTCAGTGACCTCCCCTTACTGCTCAAAAGGAAGCAGACTTTCAGCTTATGTTCTTATACAGTGAATTAAAGTGGTACGATGGAAGAATGGCCTTGATGCTGTTGTAAAAGAAAATTAGAGACTTAAAGCCTCAATATCTTATAAATTCAAAACTGTAACACTAAAGTTCAAGGGCATCATCAGTATAATATTTAGTTTGTAAATTACAAATCCAAATTCTTAATGAGGATGCAGTACAGGTCACAGCTGCCTTCTGTAGCATTTTAATACACATTTCTCTATTGAAATTTCACATTAAAAGCATGTGCAAAAGGGTTTTTGCTTCTTTTCAGTCAATAAACCCACTCTTATTGCATATGAATTTTGTTTTTGAATGCAGAACTATTAATTTGCATGTTCTTTCTCCTTATGCAGGATGTTTTTGAGAGAGTATAGCTGGAAAAATTGCATAACTTTTTAAGGACTTGGACTTGTGATGGGTACAATCAACTGTTAAGTTGGATGTGGCTTACAGTAGTAAAAAGAAAAAGAGGACTTCTTTGGTACCATCATCTAGTGCTTCTGCCAGATGTCAAAGCTTTTCCAGAACATTTGATTACTAGAGTTTTCTCAAATGAAAGATGCTGAGATTTAAGAGTAAGCATTAATGGCATTGTTCTAGAGAAACAGCTCAGATGCAGATTTTAAAAAAACAGCCACAGCAAGCCACCAAGCAAAAACCCCTAAGCAGACAAACCCCCCATTAATTCTTCAGCATGCAGTTAGGAAATTAAAGCTTTTTAACAGAAGAACATTAAATTAAAAATATAATCTGGCTAGACAGTGATTGTGCAAGATGATATGATGGCACTTTTCTGCCCTTAAGCATGTAAGGGTGAATTTTTATGTCTTATTTTCTCCTTTAAAAAAGTGCAACGAGTATTTGTATGCATTTCAACAAAGCTATGTGAAGAATAGTTTATATTTGAAAGCTGAACAATTGTTTCAGCACAAACTCTTCAGGACATAGCCATTGTTCTGCAAACTTCTATTATTTGATGCTGAGCATGCAACTGTCACAGATGAAAAGTCACTCAAGGGAAAACCCTTACTGAATACATTTTGTCTTCCAATATGATTTAAATTTTCTGAGTTAGTTCATTTTTGTTTAGACTTTTTTAGCTGTATTCCTTTGGGAAGATTTCTAAAATCTAAATTATTTTCTGAAGATATTTGAGGGCAAAAATTTAGACTCTCAGTATTCCCCTTCAGTTATCTTAGAACACATCTTCTAACCTCAGTGGTTATGCTTCATAAGCTGCAGGTCTGTTGTATAATTGTAGTTATAGAGTGGAGCTAATTGTGAGCAATTATTTCTCTTAAGTCTCCCTAAATTAATACAGGATAATATTCATAGGAGGATCACATTAGGAGGTATAACACTTGCTTTTCCAGGTACTTCATACTCTGCTACATCTTTTATACATCTTTTTTTTAACGCATATATATTTACCAATGTTTGTTTCAAATATGTTGCCTTGATTAAGGATACTCTGAATTACTGATTATTGTGCAGCTTTTTTTATTAGTTGGGACCAGTAAGTTCAATCTGATCTTAAGTGAACTATCAAACTCATTTATGCATTTAAATAAGTGTTAATATTTTCGTAACTAAGCAATGGAAAGCATAAAAGGCAGTCTTAAGATGTTTATTGTATTTTGTGATTTAGAGGCTGTTTACTAAGAAAACAAGTGCTCAAATAGCCCAGAACCTATCCTTGTTTGGTTTAATTTCTGGGAAAATAGAATAGTCTTATCAGATCCCCATGTCTCTCTACCTCGTAGCTTGGCTGATGGTTTGACAGTGACTCTGCAGAGGAGATGTTCAACAGGAAGTTTGTTTCGTCAGCTGACAGGAGCTGTAAACTGAGCTGAGGGGAGCAGGGTTTATCTCAACTTGACCTACTTGTCAGCATTGGAGAGTTCAGCTGGTTCATTTCCTGTAATTCTAATTGCAACCTAGAAAGTACCATTCCTAAAAGGGAGTCTGTTTATATGTTTGTAGTTAAGACGTATTTTATCGTCATGAGCAAATCAAGTCCCACACAGAAGTAATTGGAAAGTTAGCAAATTAATTTTCTTTCAATATATTTTTTTCTGAAATGCTCTTTGCAATGAACCTAAGGCTGCAGTTTCTTCTTATTTAAATGAAAGAAAAAAAAATCGGGAAATGACTACTTCAGTCGCTCGCTTATACAAAAACATGTAAGTATCACATCTCTATTGGCAGGTAAAGAAGATGCTGTGATGTCTTTAAAACACAGATGTCATGAACAAATTTGAGGTTTGGATTGGGCTCTCTAGTTTACCATTACAACAGTTTTTTTGCAATTACAACTAAAACACATTTTTTCAGGAAGAAGTCTGGACAAAAGAGGCACTGCTGGCTTTTGCAGCCCTGTTCCTTTTTTTCCTTTCCCACTCCTGTTCAGGCCTGTAGGAATACCTGCATGATAGGGACCTTGGACTGTAGTTGGCCTTTTGTCTACTACCTTTCTTAATTCATAAGCTAGGATAGTGTGACTGAAATTACTTGACTGAAATGATCCTAATCTGGTCAGTTTTTGATTTGGTTTTTTGATTTGTTTTTTTTTTATTTTTCCTATAGACTATTTTTACAGTTCATCTCCTAAGGCTCACTCTAGAATGAGCACGTTAGTAATCCAGGATAGGATTCAGGCTGGATAAGTCTGTGCTGCTGCCATTATGTCTGTTAAATTCATTTTCTCTGAAAGTAAAACAAAAAATATCACCTGAGCTACATTCAATTCTGACTCAGACTGGGAATTTGAGAAGCTAAAAACTGATTATTGTCTGTCATAAATGTGTCCCTTTGCTTCTGACTTCTCCCGAGGAGTTTTGTTACTTTTGAATTTAAAGAGATTATGGAGACCCAACCCAATTTTTCATTAGTGATTCTGTTTGCGAACTAAACTGGTAATTCATTTTGAAGTGGCTTTCTTTTGTCCAATTAAATGCTAGTGCATGACTGGTTTTGCTTGGTAGTGTGGTTTTCGGATGGTATACCAGATTTTGTTGATGTCACCTCACTGTTTGGTAACAAATCTAATTTACACTTTACTTCACTGATGTATATTTTTTCAAATAATATGGATTTTTGTTAAACATATGGATTTGGATAAATCAAATTCAAGTATGTGATTGCTGCCTGAATGTTGTGCAGGTGACTTGAAATGTCTGGAATAGCTCTGTGTCTAATCCTCTGTGAGGGTTGTGTCTCTTAAAAATGTTATCTTCCTCGTTCCTCTTAAAGTGATAGAATATTATCTTTTCAGGCTAAGAACAGTCTTCTGTTATAGCTAGTCATTTTAAAGATGATAGTTTGTAGAGGATAAGAAAGAACAGGGCCATGGAAACAAACCAGAATAAAAGAATGATGCTGCATGTACTGGGCACATATCTGAGAGCATATCAGTCATTTCAGGGTAGCAGTTCCCCTGCACGTGTGTCCCACAGTGGGTGCAAGTTAGATTATTTCAGCTTAAGAATTTAGATCATGCCTCCATGTAGTCATGAATCAATAGCTGATGTACTCTCTGCTCACTGTCTAGCTTTCCAAGTAAGTGCTCCTGTCTGAATACTTGAATCTTTTTCATGCTACACTTAGAGACAAAAGCTGAATGAAAAGAACAAGTAATAATCATTGCTTCATATTTTTTCCTTAAATTTATAGACCTTCTCAGCATGAACAATGAACAAATAGCTGTGCTAAATTAGGCATTCTGAAACTAGGCATGCTAAATTAAATTAAGTTTGCTTGTTCCAAACTTGTGTTCTCATCTTGCAGGGCTAGGTAACAAAAGGGACATTGAAAAGAGAAATGTATTCTGAAAGATGACCTGACAAATGGGTGCCATGAAGTGTGTAAGTGGTTGTACATAGTTTAGTCTCAACAGATATGGACAAACAGAGGCTTTTGTAACATGACAAGCTAAAAAGCACCCAGAGCTCTATGTTTCTCTGGTATTCTTCACCTCAGGCAAACACTCTGTGGATTTCTGATTACCTGCTCTTCCTCTAGACCTCAAAAAAGTCCATAGCTGTTGAGAAATTTTGGGTTCTTCAAAACAGACCTTTTTAAGCCACACTTAACTAAATTATGATCTTCTGGATTCACTCTTATGTGTCATGACTAGACTCTGTAAGGGCAAAGAGCCCTCTGTCTTGCACCTAAATCTGCATTGTGGCTGTGCTGTTTAAGTGCTTCCTAATGTTTTGGGAAAATTTTTTATCACAAACAGGACAACACTGCAGTTTAATGTTCCTTCAGGATAAGCGAGCGCTACCTCCCTCCTCTCCATGCAGATTTGGCAAAGGGCAGCCTTGTCCTACTGCTGGCCATCAAGACAAGGCAGGGCAAGAGAACTCATGTATTATTTCTGAGAGATACAGGATGGAGTAAATGCTTGCTCTTCATGCAGTGCCTATGGTCAATTTTTGTAGCAGACCAATTATTATCTTAATGCAACTTTATAAAAGCAAAAGTTAGCAGGATTGATAACAGGCTCAAACTTTCCTTTCATGCAGGTTCTAGCATGGCATTGTGTAGGGAGTTTTTTGTTGTTGGTTTTTTTTTTGTCTCAAGCAAGAGAAAATCTGATTAGAAAATGTGTGAAACAGCAGAAATTGTCACTGGCCGTAGTGTAAATTCCCTGCCCAAGCCTGTACCTGCTTTTATGCTGACTGCTCATGTAGTTTCTTCATCAGTTATTGTTTTAGAGATGTGAGCTAATTACTAGCAGGATTTCTCCAAAGGGATGCAGTTTTGGCAGCTTACAGTTACTATGTGGCCATCATATTTTATGAACTTGGTTTTATTTCAGGTAAGTTAACTTTTTTGTTTGAATTTGAAAAATAGTAGAGCATGTAGAAGGAGAAATAAATTTTACAATTGCAATTTTCACACAGCAAATTCTGCAATTGATTGCAAGCGTGCAAAAAAGTTACTTGGGATTAAGTTTGACCCAGACCTATCCTGCATGCCATAAAACCACCTTAATCTCACGCTACATTGTCCCATTTTGATTTCCATACCACCTTTTAAATGCAGCATTTAAAAGCTGTTTTTACTTTTATCTTTCACAGATGCAGAAAGTTAGCACCAGTAAAGAGAGAATAGCATGTTCTGTACTCTTAATTCTAAAGCGTTCTGGCAAAGGCCTGGCTCCAGTCCTGGAATTTTTAGTGCATCCATAGGCAGAATAATAAGCCACATTTTCCTGTCTATTTCCAAGCCATTTGGCTAGAGATATCAGACTTGCTTTAATATAAGCCCATGTGAGAACAAATTGTCTGGTCTCACAGTGGTTCTAGACTAAAATTTTTGGTGTTTATGTATCAATAAAGCCTCCCTTCTTAGCACTGTGCTTTAATTAAGTTAAATTATCTTGCTAAGTCTGGCCATTTTCTTTGATTTCTGCCACTATGTTGGGTAAACAAGCTTGAAGAAGTAAATGCTAGAGAACAAAACACAAAAAGGCAGCTTAAGACAATACTGCATTTAGTTCAGTATTTTGTCATTTTTGCTAGGATTAATAACATTGACCAAAACAAAGCCAAGTTTGCTATGCCAATACAAAAATATCTAGAATTCTCAAGGGGCACTGCAGGAATGACCAAACCAAACTAGACTTAGTGCTATTAACTAATGACCGTAGGAAACAAACAACTTTTTTTTTTTGGTCTTTTTAGATTTTCATAGAGTAATGTATTAAGAGCTCTGTTCATGACTTGCTGTCTTTATTGCTTTCCTCTTTATATACAGCCATGCAGTCCTGTTGAATCCGTTCAGAACAGATTTGCCTTGCGTGGGGATACTGTCCTCATCAATAACTGTTGCATGAAGTTCTTGCGGCCTTTGTAAAATCATGGCTCAGGCCTGTTACTTCAACTAAGTACAAAAGGACTGTAGGAAAGAGACACAGCTAAATTAGGGGTAGAAAAATGTGCTGCGTGACCATCGTGTGTTCGCATCGTGGTATAGGGTGACTTAGTTGAATTATGTTTGTTATGCTTTAAAACTATGTAAACTGATAACTGGCTAACTGCTTAAAAAGGCCGGGTTTTTGCAATAAAGGGCTCCCCTTTGCACCTGCCTGGGGAATCTGCATTGCTTCATATCACAACAAATAACCTTCTTATATTTTGCTAAAATTACAAAATATTGTTAATCTTCCGATAAAAGAAACCAAAGGCATTTTTATTCATGCATTGGGCATGAATCCTGGCAGTGTGCTAGCATGGGTTCTTCATTCCTCCCTTACTTTTCTTTGATGCCATGTTCTTACAGTTACCACAGATCTTGAGAAATTTTGCTGAGTCGGCCTTACCCTTTTTGTATTTTTTCCCCTCCTGTTTTCTGCATCTGACTAAAAGGATGTGATTTATTTCAGGTGTTTTTTTTCTTTAACCTCATTTCTTTGAAAATGAATGAGATTTTGAGATATGCCAATGCATTTCTAGCTTTTAGTCGGAAAATGATAGAAAATGTCTTTGTTGCTTTGAGTTTGATTTAGGCTGAGGAACCTTTGAGTATGCCACGCTTGGTGCCTATCTCAAAATATGTTTTAAAAATATCTAATGAGGAAATCAAGTATAAAATTTGCAAGTCAAAAGCTTCATGATCCTGACAAGTGTGGTTTAATTTACTAGATTTATGGTTGCCATTAATGTAACAAAGACCCCCATATCCTTTCTTAGATTAGATAAAATTCTTTTCAACACAAGTAGCAATGAATTAATTGCAATTATTTTACTACAAGGCCTTTATTATGGCTTATTTGCCAGATTGAACTTTATATGTGTTTTGGTGTATTTAGTCACAGCCTAGAGGTTGTGGGTTTTGAACTTAGTTTCTTCACTATTACTAATCAGTATCTGCCTGCAGCTATGAAGTTTGCAAACCTTTAAATACTTTGACTTAGCTGGGAAATGTGAACACTTACTGGCAAAGATGATACAAAATACAGTTCATTGTCTGGCCTTAGTTGAAGCATCTAGACGTAGCCTTTCCTCATTTTTATTTATTGTATGCTTCTTACAGTAAAGCTCCTAAAAATGAGGAACAGATTCTGCTAGGTTTCCACCTGCTTTTCCAAGTTGTATAGTTTGCATCAGGTAAATCCAGGGTAACTGACAGTTCAAGAAAAATCCTATCCATCCTTGACTCCAAGCCTTCAAAGACGTAAAATTTTCTCCTTACTCTTCTTATTGCCACCAGTGATGAGTTGAGGGTAAGAAGTTGCATGTGACAGTAATCTTAAATACCGGGTAGTGTGGGAAGAGTAGGATGGCTTTCCACCTTCCCTTGGCCATATGCTCCTTTCTCTTTCCTTATATTGCAGTGCTGCAACTGTGGCAAGGTTTAGACAAGCTCCCTGATTAGTAAAGAAACATTTCTTCCTTAGTGAATTAGTTTTCCACCAAATCATCTCACTAGAGCTGCCCTGCAGCTCTGTGATTGCTAGATCCAGCAAAAGGAAACACGTGGGTGCAGGAGAACAGGGGTTGTCCCAACAGTATCATCCCACTGTTAGATGGGTTTAGTACTTTAGAAAAAAAACCTAACTTGAGTGTCTCTAGATTCCTTCCAAACAGATGAGGTCAACAGACACTTTTCTTGACTGCATATTAGTTTTGCTTGTCTAAACTTCTAACTTCAGGATTTTTGTCAGGTCCCCATGGAAGGGACATGCACTTAGCTTTTTCGAAATCATTTGAAGCAAACAAAGTAAGCTCAGACTTTATTAGAAAGCATTTTTCATAACATTTTTCACTATGAAAGCTTAAGACTTTTTTATTCTTTTGTAACTCATCCTTGGAACACAATGAATGCACTTGTTGCTAAATCTGAATATAATGTGTAAAAATAGCTTCAGTACAAGAAGTAGCTTAAACATGAAGAAGGAAATACAGTAAATTTATTGTCCATACACAGGCTTATTTAAGTGGGTTTAGACTTTACAGAATGTCCTGAAATACCTTATTTCAGACAATGGTTCAAAAATACCTTTTGGTTTATACTCCTAGTTACATATGCTTAATATGCCTTTATCTGTACTCTGCAGTGCTTTCCACCTTTCTGAAACTTAACGCCTTGGGTGTTTTTGGTTTTTTTGTCCCACTGACATATTTTCCTCTGTCTGAATATGGATTATGAATTGATTTAGTGGGACCATTCTTCCTGGGTTTCCAACATGAAAACTTTCAAACTAAGATTCCTGAATACTTTATATTCCAGGTTGCTATTCACAAAAGCTACCAGTGTGACAAAAAATTATTTTTTGCCTTCTAAAAGGAAGAGGAGGGAATACTTTATTGCTATTTGTCCCAGTTTGAGACAAATTCTGAAGAATTTCCGAAATGAACATCCTCTGATAGAAAGCAAGTTACAGCCACCCCTCCCCCACCAGGTTTTGGAAGAAATTCCTCGGAGGAAAGTGAAAGGAAAAAAACTATCTATTTAACAAGTGAAGTGCATGCAAGCACGGGAAAAGAATAATGCTAAATAATAAAACCTCTCACTGCAGAGAAAACCTGGGTAGATTTCAGAGTCCTTCGTGGGTTTGGGTTTCGTCTCCCCAGAGCTGCGCTCCTCCAGGCCGAGGTGTAAGGTCTCCCAGTGAGGTTCTGATGTTATGGTGTTCCGAACAGTCCAGAATAGAAGAAGAAGAAACCGAAGTCCCAGGGAAGCAAAGGGGTTTAACTCTCCGTCTCTTCCGAGAAAAGGAACCAAGAGCTGGGAAAAGCAGGAAGGTGCTTGCCCCCACTCTGCAGCAGCAGCAGCAGCTGTCTCGATGTCCTTGAACACAAAACTGCTTTGAAAAGTTCTCCTGGCTTTTTTTCTTTCTCTCAGACCCAGTTTTAAAGGCATAGAAAGGCACAAGGTTCATGTCTGGGCATAGAGCAGGTGATGGGGGATACACATCATAAAGTCACCCCAAGACACTAGTGTATGTTCTTTTCTGAACAAGATAAGAAAGAGAAATGCTTTAGAGAAGGTGTATTTTAGCTTTCTGCAACTAGTTAAAGGTCATGGTAAAATTTCTAAATAAGCTACCTATGTAATAAGAAGCTACATTTCAAGACCTTTTGAAAGTTGTGACATGGTAAATAATGCTCTTTCAAAACTTACATACAAAAAGGAATTCCTCATCATGTTTCACCTTCTGCTGCTAATATAAATCCTTTGATAGACGTTTAGATATTACAGGCCACTTTTGGAAATGCTAAGGTGTGCCACCTTCAGAAGCTACATGATATTAAATTGATCAGCAATTAATGGTATGTAATTAATGGTTCCAAAATGCTGAATTTTAAAAATCTCCAAGGTAGTAGGTAACTTAGATTTTTGTCCATATCTATTTTAAAAGTATCTTTCAAAAGTATGTTTCATAGAATAATTTCAAAATATGTAAATTAAAATCATTACAGTTTGATGTGATACCCATAGTACTTGCAACATTTGGCTTTAAAATGTCTCTTTATGTTGTGGTTGCTGTTGTGCTGAACTTGCTCTTCAGTATGTAACATTAATTGTACTACAGTAATTGGCTACTTGTGTCTGAAACTGATATATAGAAATGGAATAATGTCATTAGAGCCACTAATGTTTTTGCTATACAATTGTAGAGGTATTCTTTTTGGTAAGTGCTGTCCACATTGTACACAAAATATGTATGACAGTTAACAACACACCATCTTGAAAGGTAGACCTTTGTCCTTAAAATATGCAAGAGTCTGTTAGTTCATTTCATTTAAGGGTTGATTGTCCTAAGAAATATGGTGTCCTAATTAGGTTTTTTTCTTCCTCTGATGACTTTAAGAACAAAAATAGAGCGGCTCTTGTATTTTCAAGAAAGCAAAGCTTCCTATAATTCTTTATGTGGGATCAAGGGATTGAAGGGTCAAATTCAGATGTTTGAGAACAATGTAATTTTCTTTCTTTCTTTTTTTTTTTCTGAATTACACACTGGCGTTATTCACCTGTCACCTCTATCTCCCCCCAATGAAAATTCCTCCTTCAAAAGAGGATGGAGATTGTAAAGGGCCATCCTATTTCGGAATAGCCACCCTCACTCACTCCTTGCAGTAGAACTGAGGCCACAGGGCTGCCTTTACTAAAGGTAGTTCCTGTCCTTGTTCCCTTGTTAGCTTGCCATCTACATGGCATGGGCAAGTAAGCACTGTAGAGGAAACTGGTTGGCAATGGCGTTTTTGTGTGCATGGTATGTGCAATTTATGGCAGTATTTCAGACCCTGTTCAAGTCTCACCCAGTGGATTGAATTCCAGGTATCTCTTTCAGCAATCAGGTGTAGTCTTGGAGTGATTCTTCTAATGTTTCACCTTAAAAGAATGCAGTTGAGGAGCTCAGGTTGCTCTGCCGTACAAACCAGAGCAAGATAAGTTTCAGCAATTGAGAGGCTGGTTTCAGAACTGTATCTGTGTTTTGAACCAAAATTTATCATTACTTGCTTTTTTCAAAGCACAAGGTATCACTGTTTTCAAGGGTAGCTTAGCTTCATTCCATTCTGCTGAGAACCAGCAGAAAGCAGTAGGGGTTTTTTTAAGCCTCAAACTTATCTAAAGCAATAGGAGCTGATGGCCTGTTTGATAGAGCAGATTTTACATGTCAACAGCGTAAAAATTTGACAGGAAAATCAGATTTTATATGTGCTGCAAATATACAGGAATAATACCTTAAAAAAAGAGAAATACTGTTTTGGGCTGGTTTTGCTGGACAGTAGAAGAGGGAAGGAGGGCTGTGTGAGAGAGGGGAAGTAGAAGAAAGGACTGTCTACACTAGTTCACTAGTTCATATTTTCAGAGTAAGATAGTGTCATCAGGCTGTGCATTAAATCTCCCCCTCCCTGAAAAAGAAGTTAGAGTAAATTGTAGTAAAAGAACAAATTAGTGCTGATACTGTGTATTTCCACATCCATTAGTAATATCACATAGAAATAAGAATTCAGGATTTTGGCATTTTAGGACAGGAGAAAAATAGCGTCTTAAAAAAAAATAAAGCAACCTCCTCTCCCTTTTCCTGTTGTTTTGAGCAAAATTACACAGAAACTTTGTGATAATGGTTAATGCTCCAGGAAACTCTTAAACTGTATTTTAGGAGTGCCTTTTTATAGATTAAAAGAAGTGATGGGGGAATGTTCTAGCAATTGATTTTGGGATCATCCAAATTCCCAGTGACTCTCAACGCTTTAATTATTGGTAATTTCTCTTTGGTGACATCTGTGACTTACAAAGCAGAAGTATTAGTGTTTAAATGGTACTTTTCAAAATCTAATTTTTAATTAATACCTTACAAGATGGCTAATTTAGATTATAATAGCTAATAGATTATGCTGTCCATATGTTTGTGGGTTTTTTTCCTTAAGCATTACTGTCTTGTTCAGAAAGGTAAAGGAAGTCTGTGTCAAAGTAATGGTTAAAATTCTGCAATGTCTGGCTCTAAGCCCTGTCCTCCACTAGACTCTGCTGCCATGAAGCATGTTTGTATTTTTTTGTGTCTAAAAAGAAAAATAACACTTTATTTTTAATTTTAAAAATGTTTAAAAGTGTCACTTTGATGTAATGTGTTCCCACCTATTAAAACGTTCTGCATTTTAACTAGACACTTTATTCCAGCAATCCATCAAAAACTGGAAGCGGATGGAACGGAAAAAGTAGAAGGATCCATGACGCAAAAACTGGAGAATGTACTGAACAGTAAGTTTTGTTCTTCCAGCAGCAACTATTTATGGACTTTGGACTTTCTAACAAGCTTTAATATTTTCCTAGGAATATTGTAGAAAGTAGAAAACACTACAGTCTCTTGTGCCCTTCCCTATTTGGTGATAGTGGTTCCAGAGTGTGATAATGCATCTTTTGAAATAAGTAGCAGTGTTTGCCATGACTTTTGGAAGTGTTTGTAGTAACAAACAAAATAAATAGCAAAATAAAGATGTTCTAAAGTGTTTACTTTAGATTAATCTTGGTGGTATCTCAATGATGAGTGGACAAGGAAATGTCAGGAACTGTATGGATAGACAGAACTATAGAAGGATGAGCTGAGCTAATTACCAGGATTGTAAGACATTCAAGTAAAAGCAGAAGAAAACCTAATTATAAGCTGTTTGCAATAACAAGGTCTATTGACAGGATCTTTTTCACTTAATGTGCTGACATTTAGACTATTTGGCATGAGCAGTCCTTCTAGAAACCTTGAAAAGCTGTCAGAACTTTGTTTTCTCTTCCTCTGTGTTCTCTGTAAGGTTGTATTGAGAGAGATGGCTTGAATTTGCTGCAGTTCGGTATGTGTTTCATCAGATCAAAAAAGTTGCTTTTTTTTTCTTTTTTTTTTTTTTAATTCTGGGACTTCTGCCAAGATAATTTTACTTTGTTTCATTGTGATTTTTTTCACAGAGGAAGGGATGTTTCCCTTAGTGCTGTATCAATAAGCAGGAATGACATGCAGATAGCTGACTCAGTGTTGGAAAGTCTGAGTGTGTTTTATGAAATCAAGAAAGTGACATGGAAGTTCACTGTTTTTCTTGTCTTGTATGAAGAAAGCAGTGACTGTATGTGTGTTTGTGTGGGGAGCACAAAGAAAGCAGGAGGTTTTGTGAACATCTCTAGCTCTTTTCCGTAGGGATTCGTTAATGCTCACAATAAACGTGTAGTTTGAACATTGTTATTCCCTCATTTTGATGCCTGAAATGAAAAAAACAAACTGCCAAAAAATGTAAAAATCACAGAAAAACACCATATAAAACCTCACACCTCTATATAAAGACTATATTGCGTGTTGGGCAGAGTATTTGGTACATCTAGGGTAGGAGAAAAAGAAGCATTTGCTGATATTTTCCAGTGCAATCCTCAGTGCTCTGTATTTATGCCATGTCATGCACCAAACACAGATTCCTCGAAGAGCACTTTCCCTTCTACTAAATTGTGTGACAGATTTTAAATAAAAAAGCAAAAATTTGTGTCTGTGATATTTTGCTAGATAGACTAATATAAGACAAATTTACCTATAATATATAATTACTGTTTCATTTGATAAATGATGGCTGAACTCTGTATGTAGACAATGCAAACTGTCTTTTTTTAAGCTGGATCTGTAGAGGAACTTGTGCCAGACACTTCAGAGTGGTTTTAAGTTTGGCTCTGCTATGAAAAGAATTGGCTGCTTTTCCTCATGATACTTTGCAAGTCATGATGGGTGGGAGGCAGGGAAGTAGGAATACAAGGATTTAAAAAGAGTAAATAATATTATGCAAAGTAGTTTAGGATCAAAGCTTTGTTTCTTGTCTGACCATTGAAAAGCTTCCATAATCCATGAGTAACGAGGACTGCTTTCAAAAATGACTTCAATTCTTTAGTTGAATTTTGAATTTTACGGACTGTAGGTGCATGTTTTGAGAAACAACTGCTGTTGTGTGACCTTAGTTACAAACGCTTAATAATAAGGATGTTTTCCACAGCATCTTAAGTTGTGGATTAACATCCCGTACTGTTAACATCCCACAGTATGTTAAGAGGGTTCCATATTATTGTATTGAAATGGCATGGGAAAGCAGAACAGTGTGGTGTTTTAGCTGGAATTATAGATGTTTGGAGTTTTTTGCTAAATTTAATTGCTAAACAAGCTGTTAAATTTATGTTATTAAAAACATACAGTGTCTTATAATGAATTTAATAAAGAATTGTATATTAAAGGAGGTCGATCAAATTCCTTTATGTAGTGTTTTTGTCAGACTCTGTGACAGACAGCTGTTGGATAACTAGAGATTTAATTTGAAGTAAAAAAAATCATGCACTGTTGATGAATCATCCGTTTTGAAAACATAGTCAGTATAAGAACTGAAACTTTATCCATGGATGGTTCATCATTAATCAACAGATAAAGATTGTTATTGTAGAAAGGATTTGGAGGGATAAGGAGGTAAGAAATGTTACAATATTTTAATTCTGAAAAGATAGACCTGTTTTGCATGAAGTATTGAATTTCATTAAGACATTAATAAGTAATTCGATGTATTTCAATTTCTTAAAAAACAGAAAAGATTCCCTTAGGAAAAAAAAAAGTAGAATAATTTACCTGAATTGAGGATTTGTGCAGCAAATTAGTTCATAAAGAGATGAAGATAGAAGTCACTGTGCTTTTCCTGCCGTTGTCAATTACCTTTAAAAAAAGGTTTGCATTGGATCAAAAAAAGCCCAACTTCATGAATATAACTTCAGCACATTGCTTCTGGGCTGCTAAAAGAATGGACAAGAAACATATGAATTCAAACAAACAAAGTGTTACTTACTAGAAGGATTTACAAAACAATCATTTCTTATAACCTTGAGAAAAATCATACTTTAACAGTGATCTGTATTTAAATGTCCAGCTAACTCTTTTCATTGCACATTTCTCCTTAATGGATTAAAGTATTCTATGCTGAATAGTATGTGGTGGAAATAGATGTCCTGACAAAACTTTTTTTACATCAAGGCTTCAAAATTTCAACAAAGTTTAAACATTATTTAGATATAACAATTATTTTACAAAGACTACTTTTAACATGAGCAGGCCACCCACAGTGTTGACTAGGGAAAATGGCATGCAAGCCACCCAGCGAGACTGATGTAATTTTTTTCGTCTTTGCTTAAAGTATAGTCACTAGACCAGATAATGTAGAAACTTCTACACGCAATGATCAAAAAGACTAAAACAGTTCCACTTTTTTTTTCTTTCCTTTTTTTTTTTTTTTGGATTAATTAAAAGTAAGTCATAAGTTGAAAATGCAAATATTCTCATGCAGTGTAAGTCTTCTCTACTATAAATGAAATTTTATTATTCTGTATTAGGAAGCAATCTTTATTAGAAAGTAGAGTGCTTTTTAGTTTGGATAGAAAAAGTTTTAGGGCTATGTTTAATGTATTTATTGAAGAGTATTCGTATAGAGACTTAAATACATGAAATCGTTGACCAAGGCTTCATCCTGTTTTTGATGAAGCCAGTAAGACTTTTAAGGCAGTGTGAAGACAACTTGTATTCATTCTGTTGCAGTGACCAGCTAGTTAGACTTTTTTAGTAGTGACAGTGTCTTTGTCTTAACTCTTGGTACTTTTAAATGACTCAAATATTGTTAATAATTTTTAAGACTTGACTTGAAAACAAAAAAAATGTTTGCAAAACCAGTGATAACTTTAGAAGCTCTGACATTAATTACCAAAATGAATTTTTTTTTTTTTTTTTTTTTTAAATAAAACTTTCTATGACTTTTTCTATATCCTGAGATGCATAATTTGGTTGTAAAATGTACATCTGGAGCCAAAGCAAACTATAAAATATCTGCAGCAAAGCTAAGCATTTGAAATAGGAAAGAGTGATTGTTTTTAATCGCACAGGGGTCTTACCACATTAAAATGCTAAGTGGTTCACTTTGAAATAGAATTTCAGCAGTTGTAAAACGTTAACACAGTTGAACAAAAAAGTATGAAGATCAGCAATAATTACTCATTTGCTCTAAAAAACCCTCGAATAACTCATTAAAATAAAATCTCTTTGTGATTTCAAATGATTACTTACTCTCCTTTTTCTTACTGTCACCCTTTTTGAAACAGGAGCCAGTAACACAGCAGATACCTTGTTTCAAGAAGTGCTGGGTCGCAAGGACAAAGCTGATTCAACAAGAAACGCGCTTAATGTTCTTCAGCGCTTTAAATTTCTTTTCAATCTTCCCTTAAATATTGAAAGAAATATTCAGAAGGTATAATCTTTTTAAAATAGTTTTCTAGTTGCTGAAAGTAGCCTGTTGACATAAATCTTTTTCTTAACAAATGTAAATGCTTGGTTTTGTTTTTAAGGGCGATTATGATGTGGTTATTAATGACTACGAAAAAGCCAAGTCTCTCTTTGGAAAGACAGAGGTTCAAGTGTTCAAAAAATGTAAGATATGGGTTCTGTTATTTAATGGTTTTGGGGTTTTTTTAACTTAAAGGCTAAAATGCGCATAGGAGGCCAAAGAGGTTTATGTGGGTTTGATACGGAATTTCATCCATACAACTTAGGGATTTATAGGAGCCAATTACTCTAGGCAATATTTCTGGCAGGTTTTCTGAGTGAGGTATATACTACAAAATGTGAAATCACAGCCAATTTTATTTATTTATTCAGGCTTGGTATTACTGGACATAAAAAAAGATTATAGTAATTAAAATATGACTTTGAGTAGTTTTCTCACATATTGTTGGAAAGACTTGAAAGTCTAATTCTCTGGTTTTGTAAAGCTGTCATGTATAATATTTTCAGATGTGGCTTGTTATAAAATGATTTATATTGATTTCCACATTAACTCCAAAAGTGTCTGATACCGTAGAAAAATAACATAATTTTCAGTTCATAACACTGCTGAAGGACACATTGGATTTATTCCTGCTTCCTATTCCTAGATTATGCTGAAGTTGAAACCAGAATTGAAGCTTTACGAGAACTTTTGTTGGATAAGCTGCTTGAAACTCCATCAACATTGCATGATCAGAAACGTTATATAAGGTAATCATTTGACTAGTGCTTTCATCAGACATATAGTGTTAGACGTGTGTTTAAATGTTTCCTAAATAGGGTAGTGACTAGTTTTACTGTGGTTTAAATAGTGATTTTAAAGCTGAGTATTTTGAGACTTTATGATTATATAAATAATGGCAATGGAATGGTACTGGATTGTTTATTGAATGACTGAAAAACAGTTCTTGAATGAGAACAATTTAATGAACCATAACTGAGATTTGAATTTGATTTTTTTTGTATCTTTAAGGCATGTTGAGATTCTGTTGCTTTCTCTAAACTGACATATTGCAAGCTATGTTTGAAATGATCACTCTTGGTTTACATACCTCAAAATAGATTCCTTATTAACTTGTCTTACACTTCAGCTTGAGTTGATGTTGAAATGAAATCATCCTGAGTCAGATAACAGGGAGGTTTTAATCCAGACTGTTCTGTTGTTTGAAGGTGGAATTGGCTCTTTTACTACTTTTACTATCTTGGAGTGACTTTTGTCTTGGAGTTTATCCTTTGATAAACTGGTGATAAACAACTGATAAACAACTTGATAAACAACTACTCAGGCTAAACAATGTAGTCCCTTTGTATTTCATTAACATGAACCAGTTCCCCAGTTTTCATTAACATTTAAAGATTTTCTGTTTTTCACAAAGCTGATGTCTGCTTTGTAGGGCTACTGAGATGAGTTGATGTAGTCTTTAACCTTTCCGTCCTTGGTGCCAAACTTTAGAGTGCTCTGGAACATTTGATGGCTTTATTTAGAAAGCTTTTGAGGTTTGGATGCTACTAGGGCTCTTGGTGTGTCTTGACAATCTCAGTATTTTTATTAGTTATCTTAAAAGAAGCAGATCAAATGTGCTGTGCAGGAAGCATTTGTGAAATTCAGACACCTGCACGAGGTCCTGAGTGTTTTGTGTGTGCACCAGGCCCAGCAGTGCAGGCCCAAGTGCAGTATTGGTGTCTTAGGTCCCTTTGCATCGTGTGAGTTTATGAGTACAGGGACTTGTGTGCATTTATGTAGAGTGCTTCTCATTCTTCTGGATGGTACATAAATATTGCCTATTAATTGAAATTGGTTTTTAAGATGAATAGTTAAGAGTTTTGTGTCTGTTAAGGCAGCACTGGCTATTCCTTTTCTCTGTGACATTTGAAAACTTTAAAGAGCAGCTGCTTAACCTAAGCCAGGTTGCATGACCTTTTCCAAGGATTCCTTGAAAGACTTTAGTTGTACATGTGCTTGATTCTGGTTGAGTTTTGTTTGATGGTTTTTTTGGGTTTTTTTGGTTGACTGTGTTTTATTGCTTCTTGGTTGTGTTTTTGGGGTTGGTTGTTTTGGTTGGTTGTTTTTAAGGTGTTTTTTTTTTCTAGCCCCTTACACTGAACTGTTGTTTCTTTAAAAATAGCCCAGCCCATGTTAAAGCAGACTGTGTTAATGTAAGCAAATGTATTCCACATGTAGAAAGTATAATCAAGAAGAGCAAGGAGTGGATGAATGTGGAATAATTTTGTTATAATGAATCAACAGAATCCCAGCCTACAAAATTGCTAGATTAGTTTCACTGCTCTATGTTTAGATGGTTATATTAATGTAAATTTTCAGAAGGCAAGGTGTTAAGTAAATTTTCTTCAGAGGACTAGAGCAAGAACAAATTTAACAAAATCCAAATTATAAAATAGTTTGCATAAACCCTGCTTTTTTATGAGGATTTTTTCTTCCTTGATACATTTGTTTTGTATGTCTCTGAAGTTGTAGGCTGACCAAGACCTAAAATACTGTCATTTTCTCCTTCAGATATTTAATATTTATAATTATACTCCAATTAATATTTTCCTCTCATTTTATTAAGGTATTTACACTGTTAATTATTTTCTATTGTTCAGAAATAGTTCATGATAGCACTTAGCAGCCAAGTAGATGTATGTATTTGAAGACCAGTGGTAATTTTTTTTTAGTTTTGTATCTAAGAAAAAACTAAAATCCCCCATAACACTGGGAAGGACTTGAGCTCATAATTTATAAATGTCACCATGTCAAAATGGTTAGTTGTGTAATTTTCTCATCCATCCAAGCAATCCTACTTTGACAGTTTATTTTTTGTTCAAGTGCTGCAGACGTTTGTCAAAGAAGACAGAATTCAACACAGTCCTAATTAACATTAGGTATTATTGTAGTAAAACAGCTTTTGTGAGGGAGTTAACATTCCCTGCACTGCTTAAGATAATGTGTCAGTATTGTTCACCTTAAGCATCTTGAATTTTTTAATCTATCCCAAGTCTCACTGATTCAGAATGTAAGAGAGTGCCTTAAACAGTAGAGCAGCTACCACTTTTTGAAAATACCCTTTTGAAAGTACTGTTGTCAGACAGTCTTGAATGCCATACATGAGACTACATTCCTTTTGTGTTCTCTTCGAAGTCACAGCAGCTGGCTTCTAATATTCCTCTGTCCCTAAAGACAGCGTTTTGCTTCTGCAAATTAGATGCCCCAATCCTTTTTGTTATCACTCCCCCCTCTTTTTTTTCAGACACTGTGTGCAAAAAAAAACATCAGACCAAAACAAACAAAAAAAAAGAAAAAAACAACCCAGGAGCTAGGTTTACATATATTTGTCCATGCATGTGCTAAAATTAATGAGCTGCCATAAACTAATTCCTTCTGTAATTGCTTGTTAAGATTACATGATGATACAATCAGGACATATACAGTAGGAAGAAAAATACCGTATTTTATGTGCTTGAGTTGTCATCAGTGGTTCCACTCAAATCTGAAGCACTAAACTGCAACCTTGCAGATAAAGAGTTTAATTTCCTACATTACTAGAGGCACAACTGGAAATATGTTGATATGGTATTAAAGATACATGGGGGGTTTTATTTCTGTAAAAATTTTTGGTGGAATTTTGCCTCACCGATTGAAGAAGGGAGAATGCAAAACTACTGTTTGCAGTGGATGTGAGTGTATCTTAATACCTGTTCTTGAATTTATAAAATTATGTGAAAAACAGAAAAAATAGTACATCTTTGGTCTGTATTAATGAGGCCTTCAGTGTGTCAAGTCAGAGCTGTGATTTTTGGACTGGTTTTTACAGATATCTTTCTGATCTTCATGCACCTGGGGACCCAGCTTGGCAGTGCATTGGTGCTCAACATCAGTGGATTCTGCAGCTCATGCACAACTGTAAGGAGAGCTATGTTAAGGAACAGAAAGGCAAGGATACATTTTTATTTTACCTTTATATATGTATGTATATGTATATTTGACATTTAGGAATTTGGCATTGCCTTTTATTTGACAAGTTCTAGTGTACAGAGGATATTTTAGTTATTCCCCATCAATTTAGATAGCTTTTTACAAAGTTGAATGCTGACTTACATTTTTTCTTTATTATAAAAACAAAACAGCAGTTGGAGTTTTCTTTTTGTTTAACTTATAACTTTTAAGCCCTTTACATGGGAAAAGCATTAAGTTTCAATCATTTATCCATGGTTTACTGTCCTCTTGAAACATTTTTTTGAGGTCATATCAAGTTTGGACTGTTCTCTGAATCTGCCGGTTAGATTTCTTTGTCTCAAGATATCTGTTAGTATGTGGATACACAGGCCATTGGGGCACAGTGGGATAATGCTTAATTCCTTGATATTATGAGTGATATTATGGGGTCCTCTTGTTCTTTGTTTATGTGCAGTTTCAAAATTCAGGTTACATTGAATCTGCACTGACCCGTGAGCTGGACAAAGGGGATATTTAGGCAATGTTAGTATTAAGACCAATATGAATACATAGTTGTATGCTGTCTTTGCCAAGGTTGCTCCTCAAAGAAAAGTATAGGTATTGCTTGCAGCAATAGGTGTGGCAGCAACTTAGCTACAAATTAGCATGATCTATCACATTAGCCTACATATAAAAAGCCTTCCAGTAGGTGGAAGGCAGCTGGCCTGACATTTCTAGTAGTAAAATCTGAAAACTGGATTTTCAAATTAGGAAACAGAAGCAGTGCTTTGTTTCTCAAGAAGTCTTACAGAGTTTGCTGCCAGTTCTGAAATGAATAGGCATATTGGAATCTGGCATCCCTTGGCTTATAGGTAAGTCCCATGTTTAGTGTTAGTGCATGCATATCCCAAGCCAAATAAGGTGTTTTATTCTGAGAAACCCCAAAGGTTTCCCTGAGCTGGAGCTGCTGCAGAAATGTGCTGTAAATTTTCTGCAGGAGGCTTTAACTCTGTGTTGCAGAGGTTGTGACATGAGGTATGGAGTTCACAGGGTGCATCAATTGTGACAGCGATGCCGGTAAGTTTTAGCTTAAAAGTGTGCACAGACCATCTTTGTTCCACTACGTGGTTTGAAGTGCTGTGGAACCAGTTGGAATGCCAAATTGTTTTCGTGGTGTCTTGGTCAAAATTCAGAACATTTCCAAAACCTCCCCATCTTCTTCCTTTGCAAAGCCCCTCATGAGGCATCACCACCAGCCTCACAACATTCAGTCGCTTGGAGCAAAACTCACTTGTGAAAACTGCCATGGTTAATAATTCTAAGCTTCCTTCTTCTCTGACTTGAAAAATTTTGTATGGCTGTTTTCCAGCTTTTTAGCAAGAGAAATAGAGATGAAGATACGTAGTGCTCGAAACTTTTTGTTTTAGTAGTCTATATTATTTTGATATGCAGGCTCCAGTGAGTAAGTGGAAAATGTGTCTAAATTCCTAGATTTGTCTTGAAAAATCTCAACCTCTTTGCTATTTTTCTTGCAACAAAACTGCTCACCTCAGCCTTAATATCAAAAGGGGTATTATGTTACCGCTTTGTTTGGCTCACAGAAGAATTTAAATAAGTTGAATGTCCAGCAAATGCATTTATCGATGCTTAATGTTTTGTGCATGTATGAAATGCTAACAGCTTTTCGAATTCCAGTTGTTTTCTTCCAGCCTTCTGTGTAGTGTTCTATTGATTATAGTTTTTTCATGGGTTTTAAAATACTCAAGAATCAATCCTAGATGATTGAATTTCTCAGTATCTAGTAGAACAAAGGAAAGATGCTAAGCATGGTTTTTGCTTTCTGTAGATCTTTAATTAACCAGGTGGGAGATGGAAAAAAGAAAACTCAGAAGGATTGATTTTAACTGCCAAGTTGTACAATGCTGGTTGTGATCAGAGACTTAGCATGTATTTTAATCTACTTTAATAGGTGTATGCTTTTGAAACAGGGGAAGTGTGGAGTTTTACTCAGTTTGGTTATGCAAGACTGTGGGGTCTATTCAACTTCAACGAGTTAGAAATGTTATTTATATGTCCGTAAATTCATAGGTTCTTGTTAAGATAAAATAACAATAAAATTTCAAACATTTATGTGTTCCATGTAACACATACTTCAAAAAAAGATTTTTTGTTTGTTTGTTTATCAAGCATTTGGAGGAAGAGATGACTCATAAGACTGATAGTCTAATGAAATGGGCATTAAAGTTTTTCTAGGTTTCCATTGTTTCTAGCAGATGGCAGTCTTCATATTATGAATGCTGGAACAAGCAGACAGTAATTATAGTTCCACCTTGAGCATACCAGCTGTTTCTGGCTATTCTTACCTTAGTTCTTTGCCAACTGAATCTGTGGGTTCAAACTGATTGAGTCAAAACATTTCAGCATAGTAAACTTAAACCTCAGTTAGCAGATTGTATCTATTTTTACATTTCTGCAAAATTTTTCACCTTTCGGCTGAGCTTGTGCCAAAGCATTTTACTGCTATTTTATTCGTTTTGAAAGGAGAACAGTGCCCTGAGTCATTACACATGACTTTTACTGCTTGAAATGGATTTGGAATTAGACAAAGTCTCTGCTTTTCTTACCTGAATAGGGTTGGGTTTTTATAAACCGTTAGACATTCTGGACAGGATTTTTGCAGCTGATTGTCAAACTGCAGATATTCTCAAAGAATTTATTTGCTGGCCATGATGTATTCAGGAAGGGAAGGTTAACACTGCAATTATTTGCTAAAAAAGCTTAAACACAATCCTAAGTGAATTCCAAGGAGAACTTACTCCAAATTTAATCACTAGTGTAAGTCAACAGTATATTATATGGGATAAAATTGTTCCAGTTGTGTCCACAGAACTAGAAGGCTGACCCATTGATCATTACAACTGAAATAATTTCATTTTCTTGTATAGAAATAGCATCTTCTCCTATTGTCTGTAAGAGGTTGTAACTTATCTCATCCATGCCAATAATAATGGCAGTCAGGAAAAATCCCCAGTACTGACGAGAAGTAAGTCTAGTTTTCTACATCCTCTCTAAGATCTTCCCCTGATGATTGCCCTCTTGTTAATAGCTGCACTTCCAAGGGTCTCTGGATTGAAGGAGAAAAGTGAGCTAACTTAGATGCTGAGGTATTGGAAGGTGCTATCAGAAATTTGTGTATTAGAGATATATTTAAATACGTGTTTGTTTTAGGTTGATATCTAAGTATGTATTTTTCATCTTAGTGTGAATCCTTCAGTCGTATCACAAGAAGTTTTTTTAAAAAACCTCTGGGCTTGTATAATACCAGAGATTAACTCCATTTTGTAAGAAATACTCAGCAATTGGAATGATGTCCCAGATGTGCAAAGTATCATTTAGTATCATAGCATGGTGCAGTCTCTAATGCAACCTGAAAGAAGAAACCATGGCAAGTTTACAGGACTGTAATGATCTTGGATCGATCCCGGCCAGGCTGCTCCCCGGGCAGGTAGTGCTCATTAGCCCTGCAAGGGGGCAATCTGCCTACGTCCTGAGGAGGAACTCACTGCCACTGTCCAGAATCGCTTTGGCCCGGCAGATTGAACCTCGGGATTAAAGGGTGGGCTCAGATCTGCACGCCCTGTGTCTCACCTAAAAAATCCAGTGCGCAGGCTGGAAGGTCTGAAAGGAAAGAGGCCTCCCCCGGATCTTCGTACGCGAAGACTGGCCAGCAATAATGATCTTGGAGTTCTTTCTCAGAATGTATTTCAGGGATCAGCAGAAGTCCTGTGTGTTTCCAATACTGTCTGTTTCCAGTTAATCCAACTTGTATTAGTATGATTTCCAAAAATGGAAAAGGTATATCAAGCTGTGCTAAGCATTGTCAAATAATTTGGCATTATGACTTTAAAAGCTGACAGCTGCCAACAGCAAATTGTTTAATTGAATCTTTCCTTTGATTTTAATAGACATTAATCATAATAGATGCAGTAATCTGATCATTAGTTAATTGGTTGCATTTACTTCAATGGGTACAAGTAGGACAGGGAATTCTCTCAACTCCTGTGTATGAAGTATTTCACAGCAGCATTTAGGAGTTTGTTATTTCTCTTGAGGAATAACTCTGTATGTGTATGGATGTAGTGTTTCCCCTCAGTTGATACAACCCCATTGATTTGCTGATTAATCTTGCATTATGTAGATTAATGTTTCATTACGTGCTAAGATGTGGCTGTTTTTACTCACCCATCATTGCCTTTAGCCTATCAATTTCTTGGTATAGCAGACCTTCCTCATTTATGAGGCAAAAAAAAAAATGCATGCATGTGATGTTCATATTATGAGAAACTGTTTGAATTCAAGGCCACATGTTTTAAGGAGTGAGTGAAAGTGCAGATAAGACAGCAGATCAGAATTTCTCCTGCACTGAAGTATAAATAGCCAGGACAAAGAGACCAAACAGCATAGCCAAAGTCATAGTGAGGCAGTACAGGGCATACCTGATCATAAAGTTCTCATGCTCCTATCCTGGTATTAAACCATTCTCCTGCTTCTCTGATGTTCAGATATGTTCATTAGAGGTGCAGCTGTAGATGTGGGACCCATGTGCAACGGGCTGGAGCTCTAGCTTTGCTTATGTAGTAGTGCTTGTAAATACATGGATTTATTGCATTAAATAGAAAACCTAAAATGCTATCTGCCTTGTTTATGGAATAGGCAGTTGTGCTCTTTTATTGTTTCTGAAGCTTTTTTCATGGTTATGAAGTTTTCCTGAAGCATACATGAATTAGTGTTATCTGTCTGGTCATATCCCACTGTTTTTGTCCATTGGGAGGATCTGAAGTAGGTAAAGCCAGTTTGCTGCTGTTACTTAGTATATAGATATATTAAAGAGAAGGAGATGCATGAGACATAAAAAAATGGAAAAAGGGCATTTTTCCAAGCCATGAATATAAAGGTTACCATGGAAGAGCATATGCTCACTCAAAACAGTATTTATTAGATCTCTAGTAAGAAATATTTGAATGTTAAACTGAATTGTGTTGGTATTTATGCCTTGTATTGGCCAAAGCCCAAATTGCTGCTTTTGACCTTTGATCTTGGGATTTGTACACATCTAGGGACTTTCAGTTCTGGTACCTGGGTACTAAATGGTTTCCTTCAGTTAAGATCTTATATATTTTTAAATTGTATCTATACTTGGTAATTCCTCTATTATTAAGACATAATTGTAGTTTTTCCACTATGGTTTATGCTTCCCAGATTTGTTGGAGTGCAGGAAACATGGAGAACATAATGACATAAAATGACACAAAAATAAATGTAAATAAATGAGGTTTAGTTTAAAATTTGCCTGAGGCACTGGGCAGATAGCCAAAAGGAGTTAAGCAATGGGATTCTTAATGCAAGTATTAGGGATAGAAGCTGTGGAGGTTAAGACTGTTTTCTGTGTGGTCAGTGGTTATTTGCTTAGACTTTAATAGTGCCTTAGTAGGTTTCATGATCCTTTGAACTAAAATGGGTATGGACTCCCATCCAGTTATCATCAAACTGGCTAAGAAAGCCTTAATTTCTTAACAGGTCGTTGCAAACTTTGTGAAGTCTCACTCCTACAAATTCTTATTAAAACCAATTTTGCCTATGCCTGTGATGGTGATTATTTGAGCAACTTAAATGACTCATCTGTGATGCAAATCTTTGCGATATTATGTAATATTATTGCAAATAAGATACCTGTTAATAGCTAACCTGTTTAGAAACTACAGCTGTAAGTGACAATACTGACATGGTTGTAGTACGATCTTTCTGCTGCCCTTTGGCTTGCAAAATATATAATATACAACCTATTAAAGTTCCCAGTGTGGAGCCAGCTCTCTAAACAGGAGCATGCTAATACAGTTGCTGTGGTTTTTTAAAAATTATTATTATTATTATTATTATTTTAGTTCTTTTTGCTGGATAAAGTATCATTTTTGCAGCACTGAGTGTGATGCACAGCTCTCCAGATATTGTAAAAATCTCTGCAGAGTTTTTCTGTGCCAGAGTAACAGCAGCTGTACTTAGTGTGAAAGAGAGAAGTGGATGCTTAGACCATGTTGCTCTTTCTTCTGTGCCACACTGAGATTCTATTCACCTTGCAATGAATAATCCATCTTTGTTAGATCAGACAGGCCGGCGAGGCTTGTGTCAAAAGGGCCTTTTCAATTTGTTATCCTAGCAGCTGGTTCTCTTCCATTGCCTTTGCTTACTGTACATCTGGAAGAAGAATTCTTGCAGCTGGGAGCCATTTCATGTCTAAACCACATCCCCTGTCCATAGCAGAAATACCCTTTTGACAG